>JADRCD010226139.1:25790-70410 GCA_019843815.1 Montemys delectorum
ACTGCTCAAGGACCACAAGTACATCCGTGGGTTTTGCAAGTACTTACTATATGTTTATTGTATGTTGAGCTCTGTTCTGGTTCTGAGAATACAGCAGCAAATCCATCAGTCCTTCCTCTCTTGGAGTGTTCATTTTGATAGAGAAGAAAGGACAAGACAGAAACGTGCAAGTGAAGGTACTGGTCAGATTTGCTAAGAAGAGATGAAACAAAGGAGGAAGGGAAGATAAATATACCATGGCCAAAAATTTGCTTCTTTCTATAAGGTGACCAGTGAAGGCCCGACTCATAAGGAGACCTCTGAGCAGAGACTAAACAGAGAAGAACAAACCCCATGTGCAGTGGTTACGTTCTATTGCTGTGATAAAGCACTGTGACCAAGACAAAGTATAGAGAGCTCATTTGGGCTTATGGCTCTAGAGTCATAAGTGTCCATGATGGTGGAACAAAGGTACTGTGGCTTTCCTGTAGACTCATACCTACAACCTCAAGAATGAAACAGTGAAAACCAGATATGGAAGGAATCCTTTACATCTCAAGGCCAGTCCACAGTGACATACTTTCTCAAGTAAGGCCATACTTCCTAAGCCTATCCATACAGTGCTACTAACTTGGGACCACACATTTCAATTACCCAAGACTATTGGGACGTCTCATTTAACCCCTACCTTGTAAGTGCCTTGAGAAAGCCACAGGGGAAGGTGCAAGGCAGAGACTACGAATGGTAGTGCATGCTCTCATGTTCCAGAATGATCAAAAGGCTGTTTGATATGAGAGATTCACAGAAGATCAAGAGAACCAACAAGAATGGTGACCGTAAACTCAAACTGGCCCTTGTGTTTAGTATTTTTAGCTTTAGTTTAGTTTAGGCTTTTACTGAAAGTGAAATTGCAAAGTATTCCATGTCTTTGGTAGCAGAGTGGGACAATATGTCCTTGGGAGCAGTCACTAATGTACCAGGCCTATGTTTATGGATTAAAAAGTAGCCTCAAATGCAGTCATTTAAAATAACACGTTCTTATATAGTTTCTCTGCATCAGGGATTGAGCATATCTTGTCTGGGTCCTTTGCTTCACACTCTTCACAGTGCTACATTAAGGAACTGTGGCAGTAGCTCAGTGGTAGACTGCTTGACCAGTGGGTGGGAGGCCCTGAGTGAGATCTCTGGCATCAAAATAACAAGCCGTGCAACATCAAGGTATTGGTTAGAGACTCAGCAGCATGTAATCTCAGGTTGCCTCAGGGCAGTGCTATCTCTAGGCAAAACGAAACCCGAGGAAAGTGTGCACAGGAGCAGATGGATGCCTTCTACCATATAAAGAGAATCTAAGATGATGCTGGCTGTGAGAAACTGAGCCTCCACCAGGCACCAAACCTGAAAACACGGGACTCTTAGAGCCTCTCGCTGCCAGTCGCTAAAAACAATATTAGTCATTTGTCAATGACTTCATATATGATGTTCTCTTACAGCAGCCAAAATGGACTGACCAAGGCATTACTCATACTTTTGTCTTCATCAAGGACAACCCTTTGCCTCATGTAGATTGGTTCAGTGCCTCTTAGGCTAAAGCTCACAGAGGCAGAGTGAGACTTTGGAGCAGGAGTTTGCAAGAGGAAAGCCCCTAGGGTTCCTTTGACTGATCCAGCATGTATATGTAAGGTGGTATATTACACACATTTTCTGGTTTGCTTGCTGTTCTTGAGGAGAATAAATCAGGAACGCAATATCCTGACAAAAGGGGAGGGACTGTCTGAAACAGTCTATGATGTGTTCTAATTATTTTCCAAGGAGGTTGCTCAGGGATAACAGTGATGTCTAGGGTACAGCACCCAAGACAGAGTGCTCTCAGCTATTGTGAGAGACAAAGCATGCACGGAAAAGTATCCATCTATCCTGGGCCTCTCGCCTTGGCCTTGGAATGTGCTGGGATCCTAAGCATCTGGTTCTTCTTGTTGCTGCTGCATGTCTGTGAGTGAATTCTGCTTTGCCTGATGTGTTGTGTGTGTGTCTCAATGGATTTGGACTCTGGCAGCTGAGTTTATATTTAACCTCTATTTAAACTTAGGATATTGAGAAGCATCTGCCAATTTTCTCCAGTCAGTATTGCCCCAGAATCGTCATCAACAAAAGGCAAAAGCAGGCCTGTATTAACATATGCTGAATAACTTGACATTACAGAGCACTGTTAAACTATTTTCCACACATTTCTTTTTCAAAGACAATTCCTCCCCCTCCTTCTCCTCAGTCTCACTAATTTCATTATTAAGTGTTTTTGATATGTGTGTGTGACACATATATGTACTGCAATGTAATGTGATGTGTGTATATGCATAGAGACTCTCATTTGCTTGCAGTTCTTGGGCAGAAAAAAAAATCAGGAATGCAATATCTTGACAAAAGGAAGGAACATCTAAAACATCATTCATATATATATATATGTGTATATATATACATGTATATATACACACATAAATATATATATATATACATATACACATATATATGTGTATATGTATATATATTCCCAAATCTGCAATCAAACTGTTAGCCATTTGAGTGCTGAAATTTCAGACATGCAAAACTATACCTGGCCAAATTCATAAACTTTTGATACTCTCTCCAACGTTTCTGAACCATGTTTTAAATGTTCTTGGAGAGTCTTGATGTGGAGTCACACTGTGATGGGAATGAATTCTTGCTCATGTCCAAGAACTTACTTGATTTTAATTCATGACTTCATCCTGTCCCCAGCTGAAGGTCTGGACCCCTTACTGCTTGGTGGCCAATATTTCAGGAAGTAGACTTGGTAGGAATCATATTTGTTCAAAAACTGGTATATGGGAAGATGGAAGCCTGTTGAACACGTACTCCATCATGGGGAACTTAGACAAAAGGCTTTCTATATTTGTAGAAAGGAAAAAGATATGTAGTGCCTGGATTGGCCACTTTCCCCTTGGGGAAATAAAACACCTCACAAAAGCAATTTATAGTAAGAGAAGCTTAACGTGACTCATAGTTTGGAAATACAGTTCATCACGGTAGGGAAGCCATGGCGGCAAGAGCATAAGAAAGCTGATCACATTGTAGCCACACACTCACGTTCTGATGTCAAAAATATATAAAAAATATAGGAAGCTTCTTAAGATGTTCTGTTCTCTAGTACTCTAGATATAGTAATAATGATAGCAACAAAAACTTTCAATGGTTTACAAATATCCTAACACCACAATAACCCCAACATGGTTGCCTTTACACTTACTAGTAAGAAGAGCAGTGTAATCAAGTTATTATATCACGTTAAATAATAGGAAAAATCATTTTGAGTAATAGAAAAAGAAATGCGTGTGCTTAGTTTTGAAAAGGAACAGGGAGTATGTATACAAGAATAAGTTCTGGCTGCAAATTCAACTCAGTGCTTCTGTCCTAAGAAGTATCTCTAGGGCCAGTGAGATAGCTGAGTGGGTGGAAGTGCTTGCACCCAAAACTTGGTGACTTGGGTTTGATGCCTGGAACCTAGGGGTGGAGGGAGAGAGCCAACTCCTGCAAGTTGACCTCTGTCCTCCCTCCCATTACTCACACACACACACACACACACACACACACACACACACACACCACACACATACACACACACACACACACAGCACACACACACACAGCACACACATACACACACACACACACACAGCACACACACACACAGCACACACACACACACACACACACACACACACACACATACGTGCGCACGCATGTGTGTGTGCACTTTCTTTACTACTGCAAATCATTTCCCTTCTCAAAGCCTCTCCTTAGTATGCTGTTTCTTAAAATAATCAGCTCAAAATAATATTCACATAAAAGGCAGATATGGAGCTCAGATTCTGGTCCCTACAGTTATATTTCAGGATATTCTATTCTGGTTCCCTGCAGCCCTGTTTTTGGATATTCTATTTTGGTCCCTGATACTAACCACTTTGTCTTTTCCGGTTTTGTTTGTTTCTGCTTTTTTTTTTAGTTCTGCAAAGGGGCTAGCCTGTACCTCATGTCATCAGCTTATTTTTAGGAATAGTGATATGTAATATTTTTGACGTTGCCGTGATCTTGTTCAGGCTAATTTTTCTGTAACACTTTAATATTATTAAGGCTTTTATCATAGAATGTAGTTACAGTGATGGCATGTTCAAACAATTTGTTGATGATAAAAAAAAATTTCTTAATTTTATTACATATGTATCAACCTTGAAATAATAGTATTCACAAAATGGAATTGTGATAATTAAGACAGACAGGAGCAATGGTGACACGGTAGTTCACAAGCACATTTTGTTTTATTATTGTTCTACTTTTAAAATTGACAGGTAAATTTATATTCATCATGAACGACATGTTATTTTGAAGTCTAAGCTTTGTGAAATGATCACAGCTATCTTGCTTCTGTAATACCTTATGCAGTTTCTTATTTATTTATGTATTCATTTATTTGTGTATTTAATGTACACGAGTACAGTGTAGCTTTCTTTAGGCACAAAAGAGGACGTTGGATCCAATGATAGATGGTTGTGAGGCACCATGTAGTTGCTGGGAATTGAACTCAGGACCTCTGGAGGAGCAGTCAGTGCTCTTAGCCCCTGAGCCATCTCTCCAGGCCACATGTAGTTTCTTTTTTGATGTGGTGAATACATTTACATTTTATCAAGAGTATTCTTTTATTACATATAATCATCTTAGTTTATAACATCTTTGGATTTCACCAGTTGTATTTTTATCTATTTCCATCTTTACAAACTCTCTCACCATAATCATGCCAGTTTCTGGTAGCTATCATTCTGTCTATGCGTAAGCTCTTGTGACACATTTGAGTGTGTGTGTGTGCTGGCTCCTTTCTACCTAGCATAATGCCCACCAGGCTTACCCATGTCATAGCAAATGGAAGGGTCTCCTTAAGGCAGAAAACCATTCTGCCTAAGAAAGAGATAACCACATTTTCTCTTCGCACAGATGGTTGGTTTTATCATTTGACTATTGTGAGCAAAGCTACATTAAATGCAGTCAGGCAGAATTCCCTTGCTCATCTTGATTTTCTTTCCATTGAACATATACTACCTAGTATTGGAATTGCTGGATCCTATATAAGTTCTACTTCAAATGGCTTAAGAAATATCCAAGCTATCACAATGGTTTACTAACTTATACTTTCATCTAGAGTGCAAAAATTATCTCCATATTCTAGCACTACAATCTTTGGCTTTTTCATACTAGCCATTTTCACAAGTGGGGATTGCTGTTCCTACGCTTATTGGCTCTTTTTCATCTCTGGAGACATGCCATGTGGGTGCTTTGCCCTTTTCTTAATTAGGTGGACTCTTTCTCTTACTACTGAACTAGAGTTCTTACATGTTTTAGACATTAATTCTTCTGACCTACAGCTTGCAAATTTTTCCTTTTTTCTACAGATTGATATTTGAGTTTCTTGATTCTTGATTCTTCTTTCTTAACCTCCGTGGATTTTCTATTTCTTCATAACTCAATATTGTAACTTGTATTTGCATAGGCATTTCATGTGTTTCTTTTAAGATACCCAGTTTATTGATATCGAATTGCTGATAACAGTCCCTCATGATCTTGCTTCTTTATCACATCAGCTCTAGTCATCGCTGACACTGAGTTCTTTGTCTTCGTCTCTCAGCGTACTCTTATTTTTCTCTCTCTTTTCTCATCTCTCCTTTTTCTGTCTTAAACAGTTACACTTTTGTTATCTTTGTGGATCATTCTAAAGTCCAACCTTTACTCTTAATGTATTCTTAAATTAATTTTTGAATCTCCACTTTAGATGTGTCTGATTGTTTTATTTCTTTCCTCTTACTGACTTTATTTATTTATTTTATTCTTCTTTTCCTGGTTACTTAACACACCACAGTATGTTATCTAATGGACGTCTTTTCTCCTTTTCATGTAGGAAATTATTTCTATAAATATTCTTTTCTTAAGAACTATTTTTTCTGTGTCTTATAGCTTCTGATATATTATGATTGATTCTATTTTCATTTGTTTATAGAAAAAATTTTAAACTTCCTTTTAATTTATGTACCAGGCTCCTGGTGTTTCTGTAGTATGTTGGTTAGTTCTCATGTATTTAGTGGATTGTCTAAAGAATCTCAACTTAATGGTTTGTGCCTCATTGTGGTGAATGAACTTACCTAACAGGCTTCAAGTCAGCTTCAGTTTGAAGAATCTCTTATGGAGCTGATAACAATCTATATTCTTAACTTTTAATTACATGTTAGGGGCCATTGAGTCTAGAGTTTAGTTTAAACCTAAAAGACTTTCATTAATCTTCTATCCAGATGATCTGTTCATTGCTGAACATGAAGTGTTGATGTTCTCTGCTGTAACTACACTTCGCTCTTTCTTGACATAGCCATTAATACCTAATTGGTATATTTAAGGTCTTCAATGTTAGATGTGCATACATATCTTTCTACTGGATTGGCTCATTCTTCATTATGGTAAACAATGACTTCTAGGTCTTTTTCTCAAAATTTTTACTTCAAAATATCTATTTTTCTGCTACAAATGTAACTATTTCTATCCTCTTTGTTTTCCACTTTCATGTAATATCCTTTTCTTCTTGTTTATGTACTTTCTTCCAAACAAGGAGTCCCTCATGGGTAGCATGTAGCTGAGTCTTTCAAAACAATTTCAAGCTATTCTGCCAGTATATGACTTTAGGTTGAAGAATTTAATCTATATACATTTGAAGTGATTATCAGTAGTTAAATAGTTAATACTTACATTCATTAATATTTTTTCTATACTATTTAAACATTCTTTGTTTCTCTCTCCCTCTGTTATGTGTGGGGGGAGGCGGAGGAGGGTCAAGTGATTTTCTCTAATGTCATGTTATTTATTTACTTGCTATTACTGACTGTTATTTTTAGTGATAGGTTTGTTTGCTTGCTTGCTTGCTTTGCTTTGTTTGTTTCTGAAGACAGAAGTCCACAGTGTGGCCAAGCTAACCTTGAACTCATATATATCCTGGTCAGCCCCAAATACTTGGCAGTTCTCTGGCTTCAGCCTTCCGAGTGCAAGGATTAGAGTTGTGTACCCTCCAGCCCAGCTTTGTTTTTTATTTCTTATGTATCCACTATAATATTTTGACCCCCTTGTGTTTTCAAACAACATTTTCCAGTGAAGCAGGCTATTTTAATCTCATAACTTAACATTGGCCATGTATATTTCTACTATACTCAGACTCACCATTGACACCTCCATTCTTGCTATGTTTCTTGTGTCTGCCACTATGGTAGTGAGGGTCATAGGAAAATATCTTTCCTAACCTCTCCAATCCATTTTCTTCTTGCTGTTGTGCAAGTATATTCATGTGTGCCGATTCCTTCCAACCAATGCCTTTGTGGGAAGACAACCACCAAGAGAAGGCTAGTAGCCTTTTCATCACTAAACACTGACTTCAAAGACAACTGCAAGGCACAGTTGATTCTTTATTGTCCCCATTTACTTGACATTTTAGGTTGCCAGCAGTCTTCATTTACTTCTCAGTAGCCTCTGACTTCTAATCTGCCTTTTACATGTTTCCTGGGATAATAATGACTCTACCTATTATCTCTGAGAAACAAGCAGAACCAAACAGGTATAGCCTACCACAAAGGAATTGGCACAATACACTCTTTGGCCAAAGGGATTGATTCAGGAACTGTTGTATGACCAAATCTAGAATAATCAGACAGATGAAAGGCTGGGAAAGCCACCATCTTTTGTTTCACATGGGCTGGCCCACAAGTATGACATGGATTTGTGTGTTAATAATGTGTGCCTACAGATGAGAAGAGCACAAAGAAAAAGAGACAGCCTGAAGGATCACAGCAGGACTGACATGTTGACTGATTATATTTTATTCATGCCTAGAGTGTCTTCTACTTTATGGCCTGTCATTTAAATGAACCACATTCTCTTCGTTACTTTAGTCACTGTGCTGAGTTTGCTGTTACTTGAAACCAGCAACTTTCTTATGGAGTCATATTAATGAATGGCTGGTGGATAAAATTGATTGTGAAAAGTATATTCTGTTTCTTTTATATTTAAATACAAATACATTTGATGTATTGTGCTGCAAAAGGAAGTCATATAAAGAGCCTCTGCTCCATAGATTACACCATAATACTTGCCAGTAATACTCCCTTGATCAGAGTCACTTCTGTCTTCTTTGTTATATCATTCCTGACAAACTGGAATAGGGAGTTTCAGATTTGATTTACTTATATTGCTTGAGGTGTAGCAACTGGAATATTCCAATAGGATGACAGAAAATTCAGCAGAGATTAGAAAGCTGAATTGCCAGGTATCACCAAACTACTGGACTCAAGCATCAAGCACAAAATAAATGTAAGCCTGGATCTAAAGTCAAGCAGATGGAATAGATAAAGGCTAAAACTAGAGAAAGTGTCAACCATCCCTGCCCCGTTTTTAGCCCTTTGAAGCACATGCCCTGGTAAAATTTGAATACTAAATCTTCTCTAGCAGATCATCAATTCAATCCCTGGTTTCCAGCTGGTGGTGTAATTTCAGAATGTTCTAGAAAGTAGCTCTAGGTCTAATTAGTAGGCCATTGTGAGTGATATCTGCCTCCTACCTTTGTGGAGGAGAAGGTGGCCCTCCACCACCCACCGGATACTGCTGCCACTCTGTCTGGGTGCACAGAAACAAGAAAACATGGCCTGACACTCTGGAACTATAAGCTAAAATAAGTCTTTCATCATGTAAATTGTCATGTCCTAGCTTCTTAACTATCAGTTGTGACCCCCCCCCCCCCATATAGGGTCACATAACTGAAAGTCAAGGCCATAGATAACAGAAAAATGAAAGGTCTCTGAGTATGCAATGACCAGAATTTAATTTTAAAATAACCAAATGCATTATGAATCTAAGATGCTTCTGGTGGCTCTCACCCATGTTGTGTCATCTGATGTCACTGTAGTCTCTACTCTGAACACACAAGCATGCATTTTTGTGCTACTCATGTCATGGAACCACAAAGCAACAACACTGTCTGAAACACCTGGATTCAGATTTGAGTTTGTCAGTAGCATAGTGATTTTTATCTATATATACTAAATTCTCTGCTCTAGGAGAAATACAGTCATTTAATATGGAAACCAAAGATTGTTACTATTTTTCTACAGCATTTCTGAGCATGTAGATATCAAGTTAGTATGTTTGAAATCTATTATGCTAGAAAGTTTGATTTTTAAAAATTGTTGCTTTAACTGCTCATTTGATTTTTATTTTTAATCCTTAAATGAATTTTGGCTTGGGATTATGGCAGAGTTGCCAAAAATTTATGAAATGGTCTTGAATATACTTTTCCTGCTTTGTTCTGTGTGTTTATATAAAGTGTCATCGTGAATGTTAACAATTATAATACCAAGCAGAGATGCTCCACTTCCTACATTATCAAATAGAAGAAGAGATTTAATTCTTTGTGTAAAATCAACAAGCACATCCATCTCATTAGCATGCAAATTGGATTTTGTCTTTAATAAATGCTAAAATTAAGAATGGTTGCTTAATATGCTTCATATATATCTATATATATTTATGAAGGATATATATATATATATATATATATATATATATATAATTTGAGGTCACACAAACTTTTTTGGGCTAATTGGGCTAAAAGGCTTGAGAGTGGAAAAAGTTTGAGAAGCATTGGCTTATATCAGATATTTAATCACAGTAGCATAAACATGCCCAATATGTTAAAGTCTTGTGGATCATCACAGATATGAGATTTCTCCCTGTTGAGGGAGTACTAAGCAAAAGGTTCTGGAGATTTTATGGACCTTGGTGTTAGGGTAAAAGTGTAGAGGGAGGAAAGAGAAAGCTCCAAGGATGATGACTTGTACAGGCTCAAGTAAAGGTGCTGACAAAGAGATTATCATTTAGATGAAGTTTAGTAGGAGACAGGACCCTGAACCAGGAGAGCGGGGCTTCACGTCTGAGGAGGTGCTTCATCAAGCAAGATAGCCACCCTGTAGAGCGAGCACGATGGAGTCCCCAAACAGACTCATCAGTTTCCAAAACACCAGGCCTTCACCAACCATAATGGTACTATTAAAAGAGAAAGAGATAGAACTTTCTTTTCAAATCTGCCCCCGCCCAAAAAAAGGGTTTCTCAGTCAGATGTTTGTGAGGAGATGAGGAGTGGCCGAGCTTTCTAGCATATGACCTGGAGTCTCAGAGTTGGGCACTCACTAGGAGTGTAATTTAAAGCTGCCTAACATTTCCCACCTAGGCTGAGTGCTGTCCTATTCACAATGGGCCTCTGTCATTCCTTTGTATTAAGGGGACAGAATGCAGGAGACTGTGGCTAATGAGAGAGATAGATACAGAGAGATAAAGACAGAGATAGAGACAAATAGGCACAGAGGGACAGAGACCCAGAGTGAAGTCTTATGTTCTTTTGTTGTTTGTTGTTTGTTTTTGTTTTTGTTTTTTTGAGATAGGGTTTCTCTGTGTAGCCCTGGCTGTCCTGGAACTCACTCTGTAGATCAGGTTGGCCTCAAACTCAGAAATCTGCCTGCCTCTGCCTCCCAAATGCTGGGATTAAAGGCATGCGCCGCCACTGCCCTGCATAAGTCTTATGTTCTTAAGCAAAGTACTCAGGCAGAGTAAGGGAGGAAGCATTTCTATTCTTTTCTTCCTTACATGGAGGCCTTGGCACAGGCATCTGGAATTACTTTTGCCCAAGGCCTCAGATGACGAGACCTAAAGAGTGAGTGAGCAGGGGATAGAAATGTGCTACGTACAGAGCATGAACCTGAGTTCTTGCCTGCAGCTCCCTTCAGAGAGTTACCATTCATTCTGGATCACACCAGAAAATTTGAAGTGGCACATAATACTTGGGAAATTAAGGCTTACCCTTTAAGGATTCTCAGTCTTGTTAGTAAAAGAATTTAAGAGTGGAATCAAAAGGAAACGAGAAGACAAGTTTGCTATTGATTAGAATAAACACAGGTCAGGCAAGCTCTTGGTGGAGACAGCAGCCTGTAGGAGGGAACTGGAATAGTGGAAGAGGGAAAACGTGGTGCTCTGAGTTAGGCAGGGAGGTTTGGCAAGCAGTCACTTGACGAAAAGGAGAGAGGGAGCTCCAGAGAAAAAGTTTTAAAAACAGCAACAACAAAAAACAAAACAAAGCAAAACAAAACAAAAAGAAGAAGCATACCTGGACCCTGGCCAGCATCTAAAAGAAAGAGACAAGGGAAAAGCAAGAGAGGAAAAGCCACATCTTTCTTAATCAGATTGACGAAAGGTAGGCAAGTTTAACTGCATCTTATGACATCTTTGTAGTTACTCTACTAGAGGCAGGGTTTCTGGAATGGAAAGTACATTATCTCATTAAAGGATAATCATTCCCCTTGTTTCTTTTTCGTGGCTTAAGGCCTTCCCAAGGGGTGGTTCCTTAGTCATGTAATTGACTAGCCCAAGGGGATTAACTCTGTTTCCTGCAACTTGGAATGTCAGGTCTCCGCCCAGACTAGAGGTAGATTCCTTTCTCTAGTCCAAGAGGAAATAGCTGTCTCTTAATGGGCCTTCAGTGTCATTGTAACAAGGACGGCAGTTTTCTCCATGTGTGGTCTGCTAGCCTTTGCAACTGTCTGTAGTCAAGCCTATAAAAACACACAGTTTTAGTTTGACTCCATCAGAGGGAAAGCCACACTATTTTATAAGTTTTAAAACCTTGAGAATTTTCCTGAATGTTTTCCCACCATTGTATTGCTAGTGAAAAAATCTGGATTAGATTATCCTCTAGTTGAGCAGGCCACCAGTTGAGGAATTCACTCTTCCCTGTAGAAACTCCTTGAAGTCAAAGACTTTTTAAATTGGATTCAGATTACATGACAAAAGAAAAACTCCGCTGCAACTGCTCAAGAGAAAACCAGCTATTCATGTGCAATAAAACTCTACAAAATCAAAGCCCTCAGAGAACCAAGAACTAGAATGCTGTATTGTCCAGACAACCATGTGACTCCTTTATGGATGATACATTTTTTGGTAAAAACCATAACATCTTATGGATCATCAGTGTTTACCTAATATTATTACCCAATTCTCCTATTTGATTTGACATCCTTAATACTTTTGAATGTTTTGTTGAAGTCTGTCAATTCATGAGGATAAGGTACACTTTCCCCCATATCTTTATGCTACATTTTCTCAGCTTTCCTTTGGGTCTAGACCTAAGCCTCACTAAACAAAATAATAATAACAACAATAATAATAATAATAATAATAATAATAATAATAATAACAATAATATATTTTTCCCCATTTGAGACACAGGTTGTACTATGTAGTTCTGGCTAGCTTGGCACTTGCTATATATACCAGGCTGGCCTTTAACTCGCAGAGAACATTGAGAGAATGATATGAACTCCATTTTAGGACCAAGCCTGACTTCAAAAGGAAAGTCATCTATTCCAGAAATTGACCATAAAATCCCTCTAAGTTGTCAGTCTCAAGAACTAGATCATAAGTCACCAGCTCCAGGAATAGACCCACATTCCAGGAACAGGGCCATAAAATTCCCTATGCAAAGAACAGCCTGGAGATAACAACCAGGATGGGGAAATAGCTTCTCTCAGGATGGGCCATTTGTGCTAGGCAGCCTTATTTGGTTTGGGTATCTCATCCTGTTCTTAAAAAGTCATCACACTGGAATGCAGTCCACTGACTACCTGGACACGAGCCAATCAGAAACTGATTCAAGTAACATCTCTAGCACCCACCAATGAAGTTTTAGATTAAGATTCCCCTAGTTCCCTATAAAAAGGCCTATGAGATTTTTGGCTGGGGTAGCCAGTTTTTGTAATCAGCTGACCCCTGCATGCAGGCTTCTTGTTTTCCAGATATAAGACACCTTTGCCAATTGTATACGTGAGAGGTGGCCTACATGTGGTACTTTTGGACTTAGCAAGATGTGGGCTGCTCCACTCAGCTCACTCCACAAATCTTAAAGGGAATGAGATTCCTTGGACATGCTGAACAGTGATCTTACCATTTTAGAGACAGTCAATAAAAGTCTTATCTCCACTCAGGGTCAGAGACACAGCTCAGATACCGATCTTTCAACCAAAAATAAGTAAGTAGCATGAAGAACAGCTTAATAAGAATTAAAGGGAAAAAAGGGGTTTGATGATTTAAACTAGGATTCAAGGAAAACTTGGCACTCTCTAATCTTTGTTTCATTAAATTTTTTTTTCTCTCGTGCTTGTTGACTACTTCTAAATAACGGTTACTAGGGTCATTGACAATGAACTGAGCTCCTAGTCTAGGCCCAATATACCAAGACAAAATGTCACTCATATTGAAGCCCCACTCCAATCATTATGCCAAAACTGTATTGCTTTTCTATCTCAGAAATCAAGACAGAGCCACTAACCATACACCTGAACAGGTCAGCTTTGCCAACATGCTCGGGATGTCTCCCAGCTTTAAATTTGCATGAAAGAGAGCTATGAGAGGGCCAAGCTGATTTATTTTTCTTTGCTTCTGCTTACCTTGGCCTCCATAAGCTGTTGAAACCCGCCTTCTGTACTCAACTCATCCTCACTGATGATACAGAACAAACTCTTGATGATTCCGATGCCGTAAATCAACCCAGTTAACATTTTAATCCATGCATTGTTTAGAACTATCTACTGTCCATGAATAAACACAGCTCTAGTTTATGAATGAGTCAACTATACATGACTACTGATAGCAGGTTTCAGGGTCAATAGTGCTTTTGTATTGCCCACTGTGTTAAAGGTACAGGAGACTGTTCCACTGGCAGAGAGACCACACATTCCCTGCACCCCTCCTCAAGCTTTAACTTGAAATTGTATAGGTTGGGGGTGCCACCTTACATTCCAGGAGGCTTTGGTCATTTTCAGATGTAGAAGACACTCTGCATAACGGGATATTGACTCTTGTTTATACCTTGGTCCTTAGTTTTGATCTGGGTTCTAAAACTTCTGTACCAAAAGACACTCGTTTGGCCTGAGGACTAACTTAAAGGAGCTCCAATTAAGAGAATTGAAACTGGTAACTTTCCTTCAACTTTCTATGCAAAACTAGCCTAAATGTACACTGGACAAATGGCCATTGCTGGCCCAAATTTGGAACTTTCAGTTTCTAACACATAGACTGATTTAGACAACTTCATAAGATGGAATGGCAGCGAGACCATTGTATAGGGAAAAATTTTGAGGGATGAGTGTAGACAATGCCTAAAGGACCATTATACCATCCTCCATGTTAGGTAGCTTTGTAGTGTTTCAAATGTTCCTAGAAGAGATAACTTGGCTGAGGGGCAGTTTCCTGTTCCAGTGATTGACAGGACCATTTGGATTAGCTGCTAAGGGAAAATGATGGTGTTTCTTTGTTCTTTACCACAGAGCTTTTCCACTACACAGTAATCTTATAATCTTCCCAGCAGTTTAGAATGTCACGTCTCCATGCAGGGCCAGAGATGCAGTTCAGACCTTATTCTTCTGACCAGAAATTGTGTAACAAGAGAGATTAGAATTAAAGAAAAAGAAAAAACCTCTATAAAAAGAGCCAGGTTTACCAGGAGGAAGTATCTGTCCCTTAATTGGCATAATGAAAAGTCCCCACCACCCCTACTTCACTTCTTTTTGTCTAATGTGTAGCGTAGCTAGCTTTTCATACTTTAAATCTTAAGGAGCCTGGAGTTTGAGAGATAACCTAAGTCAGTAAGAGTGCTTGGGTAAACAACAGGACCCCAGTTCACACTCTTGGTTCTACTTAGTAACCCCAGCACTGGGAAGAAGGGGACAGATATAGGCAGATCCTGAGAGCACACTAGGCACCTTTCCTAACCAAGAAGACAAACTTCCTGTCTAGTCAGTGACCTTGTCTCAGGAACATGAAGAAGAGAACAAACTAGTTCAATCTCTTTGATTTCTGGACTCCCCCCCGCCCCCCGCATCACTCATACATAAAATTAGAAGTAACATCAAGGAGTAACAACTGGGAGGCTGGGATGCTTCCTCTGTTGTCTTCCACCATTTGACACTGGCAGCATTATTGTGTTAAGGCCCAGAGTATGCAGGGCTCTATTCCCAGGGACCTGAAGGTCTGTTAATTCTTAACTAGTTGCCTAACACAATGAAAGTCATAAAGAGAAAAGAAATGCAGCACTTTTTTCTTTTCTTTTTGAGATTATAATTCCATCCTTTCCCTGTTCCCTTTCCTCACTACAAGCAATTCCATACACTCCTCCTTTCTCCTCTTCAAAATCATGGCCTCTTTCCATTAATTTTTGTTACATGGATATATATGTATATACATATATGTATATATATATATACACATATATACACACATATATATTCCTAAATATAATCTGCTCAGTCATAATGTTACTCATATGTATGTTTGTAGGGCAGACTATTTGATACTGGATAACCAATTGGTTTTCTCTCTCTCTCTCTCTCTCTCTCTCTCTCTCTCTCTCTCTCTTTCTCTCTCTCTTTCTCCCATACTGGGGATAAAAATCCAGAACCTCAAACATGCTAAATAAGTGCTCAATCACTGAAGTATATCTCTATACAAAGGTTATACTTTACGACTGTGCCCGATAGTGAAAATGCTGGCATTCAGGATGGGAGAACGTGGGATGGGAGGAAGAGGAGATATGTCTCAAACCAGCATCCATTCTCCTCTTGTAGTTCCAGTGGTGATGCTGCTGCAGCTGGCCATTAGTTGTTGCTGTTGTTTTTGTGGTGATTTGCAGTGTGGTGATCGAGCCCACAGACTGTTTGATAAGCAAGTGTTCTCCAACTAAGCTGTCCAGCCTCACTCCAAAGTCTCACCTATTTCTCACAGTTATTCCAAATTAGATTAAAAAAATCAAAATCTGATTTTAAAATTCAAGGCATGCACTAATCCTGTAGTGCTGAAGTACAATTACTGGCTCAAGCATACATGGCTTATACACAACATTTTAAAAGTTGCCCCGAAGACTTTATCCAAAATAATTTAAGCAAGATCTGGAGATTCTGGGAATATAAGAAGGCCAGACAAATATCCTCTCGGCTCCTCATGCTATGTGTTTTAACCTATGAGCATGGTCTTAAGTAATTCCACAAAGTGGCTTACACACCAGATACTTATGTGATTCCAGTTCTAGATGCCGCACCCAAGGTCGGGGTCTCAGTAGGTTTGGGATTCTTCTGAGGTCTTTCTCCCTAGCTTCCAGATGACCATCCTCTTGTGTCCTCAGGTGGCTTTTGCTTTTTGTTTTATTCTGTGTATAGAGATATTGGTATCCAGAATCTGCTTGCTTATAAGAGCACTAGTCAACTTAAGTTAGGGTTCATTTTGATTCCTTTATTTAATTACAGTTTCCTTCTTCGGAGACCCTATCCTCAAATATAGCCACAATCTTTGATGCTAAGGTCTAGAGCTTCATTATAGGAATTAGGTTGGGGACATACTCTGACTCATAACAGTATGGTCTGAATTATAATATTTTACATGAAAGACCCTGTATAATTTCTAGTGTTAGGCACTTAAGAGTTTGCATTGTTTCTGTTAATCATTTTCAATTATACATTGTAATATATATATATATATATATATATATATATATATATATATATATATATATATCTTAGATCTCTCACCAAGAAAGATGTTAAATGCTACTACTTATTGTTGTAGAACATATCTCCCCAAATTTTATCAGTAAAGACAACAAACATTGGTTATTTGACATTTTCTGAGATCCAAGAATCAGGAAGTAGCTGATGATTAGCTACATGATTGTCTCCAAGCCTGTCATAAAAGTAATACTGAAGTTGCTGAGAGATATAAATTGGTCTGCAGACACTAGAGATCCAGTTGTAAACATTCGACCAAGGATACTATTGCTGAATGTCTGGTTCCTGAGACCAAGCTATTCCATGATGTATAAAACAGTGGGTTTCAAGCCATGCCTCACCCTAGGAGACTCCATTTTTAAAGAAGCCTTGACCACATTTTGAGTGAGGATAACTACAGTCCCTGGAGTAGACTTAGAAACTGCATCATCTAGTCAGGTGTAACTCATCCAGCAGAGATAGATAAATGACTTACTCCTGAGAAAGGGAGCCACCCCAAAGGTGTATTAGAAAACAATTAAAACGATGGAAACACACAACATTTTAAAGTCATATCAGGGAAATTGGGTCCAGGATCTTAATGAACACATAGAGGAATGGGTATAACCCTCTTACCTGGACTCCATAAAGTGATTTATACCTAACACTGCAAAGCCATGTGCAATGATTTAAATAGGTATGGCCAACATACACTCGTGTTTGAATGTTTGGTCATAGGGAGTCGTACTATTAGGAAGCATGGCCTAGTTAGAGTAGGTGTGGCCTTGTAAATGTATCACTGTGCAGGCAAGCTTTGAGGTCATAAATGCTCGAACCATGCCCAGTGTGGCATGCAGTATCCTTCTTCTGCATGTGGATCAAGATGCATCTTGACTTCAGCTCCTTCTCCAGCACCAGGTCTGTCTGTACTCTGACATGCTTTCCACCATGATGATAACAAAATAAACTCTGAAACTGTGAACCAATCCCAATTAAGTGTTTTCCTTTATAAGAGTTGCCATGGTCATGGTGCCTCTTCACAGCAACAGAAACTAGGACACCAAGGCTCCATTGCAACCTATTTTCATCTGATTCCTGGTACATATATCAGAGGCACAAGACACTTTGACCACGCTCTGTCCCCTGCTGTTGATGAAGCCAATTGGCCTGCCTGACTGTGCACCAGTGTCCCCATTTGGCCTGGGATTTGGCCATATTTTCCTCTTGACTCATGTCTTGTTCTGTTCTGGGGTTAGCATTTTCATCTCACAGCTGAATTCTGAAACTTCACTTTGTTGTATAGCCTTTTTTACTAATATGAAAACATTTTATCCTTGATAGAAAGATTTTACAATACAGATGTTCTAAAGAGAGGTGGAACATCCCATCTTTTATGGAGGCTCCTTAAGTTTAGGAAGTTAACAACTCAAAGTCTCTGGGAGGTCCCTAAAAGTGACTAGAACACTGGGCTTCTGCATCCCTATTGGAAGAGGTAGAGATAGGACAAGCTACTTAAAAGAAACAAAGATTGCCTGGAAAGGAAGAATCAATAAAGATGAGCTGCCTATAAAATTCATCAACATGTTGAGCTGTTTGTAAGTTATACAGAAAGCGTAGGGCTCCATTTGTCATGAGCTGTGACTCAGGCTGGAATGGGTTTTGGTGATGCAGCTGCCTTAGATGCATTTATGCTCCTGCAAGTAACCCCGCATCCATATTCCTGTATGTACCCCAATAAAACTCATTGTCTCACCCAGTTGGACCATATTGGTATTCTTATTTTGATCTGTTGTCAGTTTCATATCCGGGGTGAGTAGACATGTGTTTACATCTACCCTATACATGGCTACTATCAAATCTGACTCTGGCAGCTGTCTCCCAGCCCTTGTTGGATTCATTCTCTTATCAATACAGACCCTCAGCTCACTTCTGAAGCCTCTTGAATTTTATGGCAGCCTTTCAAACACATTCATTCTTCAGTCCACGTATATGTATAGATGTATATAAATATATGTGCCATGTGCTATGTAATGTGGATATGAGAGTTAATATTAGAAATGAAGACTTGAATAAAAAGCTTGTACATATTTGGGCCATGATACCAAGGCAGGCACAATGTTATTATAGAGACCATTAGACATTTTGAATTTATTATTACTTAATAAATTATGACTTTGTGGAAAGATGCAAGCATATTTATGTTTCTGACATAACACACACATGACAGTTATCCTATACTATAACAGCAGGAACTGGCTATGTTCTCCTGATGGAGCCTATTGAAAGCCATCACAATATGCCTGTTACCATCCCCCTTTGAGCAAGATAGTCAATCAAGAGTAACTAGAGGCACAATGCCTTTTATGGCTCGGTCTTAGAAATCACACAGTATAATTTTGTACATATTACATGTTTTCTAGAAATGAGTCACCAAATTCAACTCACTCAGTGAGAAGGGAATTAAGCCCTAACTTCTCGGGACAAAGAACCAAAGATATATAGTCCATATGTCATATTTAAACTACTTTATTGTCACAGGGTTAAGATACCACTAACTGGGAAGCCATGCTACTGATTTGTGGGTGAGTATAACAAAATACTGTTAAGAAACGAATGCATAAGCCACAGACATTCATTTCTCACAGTTCCACAGGCTGGAAAATCCAAGGTCAAGTAGTCAGCAGATGTGTTGTCTGTTTGGTGACAGCATATTTCCTGATTTTTGGATGAAATCTTTCCTCACTGCCCTCACTTTGAAGAAAGGCCAAAAATGCCTCTCAGAAATCTTTTAAAAGGACGCTAATCCCATCACAAATGCTCTACCTTGGCAACTAATCATGCCTCTAAAACTTGCTTTTAAATAGCATCACTTGGGAGTTAAAAATCTTAATATACTAATCTTGTAGTGAATAGAAATTTTGAGAACATGGCAGATGATTTATACACTGTAAACCTTGGTACGGCAAACTAGACTTAATAACATAAAATAATAATTGATAAGTGTATTAGTTACTTTCATAAACAACATGTGATCAGAGAAAAAGAAATTATTTGTCTAGGCAGGTTTCCCAATGGAACAGCTTATCCTTGTACCTGATACCTAGTTTGTTGCTCAGAATGTAGAGCAACCAAACCAAACATTGAGCATAAACCATTGAGAAGTAATGGTTCCTCATTTACCTGCAAATTGACTTAATGAGTTTCCCTAGTAATGTAGGGTTTGCGTGTGTGTGTGTGTGTGTGTGTGTGTGTGTGTGTGTGTGTGTGTGTTATGTTAATATACCTCTTCTCCATAATGCTCTAGGCCTTTCCTGGCACAAAACGAATACCTTATCTTCACTGGCAAGGAGGAGGAGGAAGGGAGGGGAGAAAGGCAGAATTTTTAAGAACACTTGAATCTTGGCTGGGAATTCTCCAGAAGTCATATAAGATCAAGTTCTCATTTTATGAAAAACTTTTCTCTAACTTTAAATAAATCTGCACCATAAATGTCCATTGTGTATCCCACACCATATACAGTACTTTGTTAAATAGCAGTATTGAAAAACCTACATTATTAAGGAAAGACAATGTGTATGCTATTATTACAAATATTTGTCTCAACCATAAGAAAACCCACAGAATCAACTAACCTGGGCTCACAGGGGCTCACACACTGAACTGATGGTCAGGGAGCCTGCCTGGGCCTGACCTAGGCCCTCTGCATATATTTCATAGCTGTGTAGCATGGTCCTCTTGTGGGATTCCTAACAATGGGTGTTCGGGCTATCTCTGACTCTTTTGCCTGCAATTTGGAACCTTTCCCTCCTACTGGGTTGCCTCATCCACCCTTAATAGGAGGGTTTGTGCCCAGGCTATTGTAACTTGTTATGCCACGTTCCATTGATATCCCAGAAGTTGGGGGGGGGGGGTTGCCCTTTCCTGAAGGGAAAGAGGAGAAGTTGGTGGGAAAGGGGGTGGAGAGTGGGGGAGGGTAGAGGGAAAACTGCGGCCAGAATGTCATATATGAGAGAATAAAACAAAAAAACCAATACATTTGTCCCAAACGTATTAATACCTAGTTATAACAACCTAGAAATGCTACCTAACATGCCAAAGTTGCTGTAGATATGAATTCAGGGGGACTGTTGATACACAAGAGTCACTCTGGATTGTACAGATGGATCTAAATCACAATTATGTATATTCTTATAAAAAGGTAAGAGAAGATGACTTTCCTACATATGAAGGAGAAGGCTTCCTGGAGATGCAACATAAATATTAATGCCTTCAAAGATATTGGCCTTAAAGGTAAGAGGGAAAGGCCAGGCTCCTAGGCATGCTGGTATCTTCTCGAACTAGAAGAGGGAAGAGATGTGTTCTCTATAGTCTTCATTATGACCTCCTGAGTTCTTGGCTTCACCCTAGAGGAGATGATTTTTGTACCCCTAGGACTGTGAATCAATGTGCTGTTTGAAGCTAGTGTTTCAAATTTGTTATAGCAACCAGAGAAAAGTAAGACGGCACCTTTGTGTGAAAACAGACTTAAAACATTACCAATTATCACGGTGATCATGTACATGTGAAA
Source organism: Montemys delectorum (assembly GCA_019843815.1). Classification (NCBI taxonomy): domain Eukaryota; kingdom Metazoa; phylum Chordata; class Mammalia; order Rodentia; family Muridae; genus Montemys; species Montemys delectorum. Next base: position 47,022 of record JADRCD010226139.1, read on the forward strand.
TTGTCAACACGTGTCAGAACAGTTCCAGGTTATCTGCTTACTCTTTTCTGCCAGCCCCTGGTATACAGATTGCTGTCACTCTCCAGAATGCACCAGCATTCCTAGCTCATTTTCAGCATGACTGTGAGTTGGCCGACACTGGGCTTCTTAGGAACACCCCTCAGTCACCAAGGTCTATGTACAGGAAATTCCAGAGAAATAGTTGCCTGTATTCAGGTAAAGAGGCAGATTACATAGAGCCATAAGCAAACCAAGGTACAAACAAATGTGATCCAGATTTACATTCTCTGTAAAATGACAGACAGTTCTCTTCTGGAAGAAGCAGATGACATGATGTAGTAGTAACCAAGATTCAAATAACCACAAGTTGACACAGACTAGGCACAGAGCTACTATACAAAGTAAATGCTACAGCAGGACTCACAGATGTCTGTTCCCTGTTTGCAATTATAGTTTACTGATACTTGGAAACATGTTCTCTTCTGCCTTACATCATATCCATCTCTCTTGAGTCATTTAAAATGAAGGTGAGAAACTACAGTCTTTGAAAAGTCTAGCCAGGCACATGCCTTTAATCCCAGCACTTGGGAGGCAGAGGTGGGTGGATTTCTGAGTTTGAGGCTAGCCTCGGCTACCGAGTGAGTTCCAGGACTGTCAGGACTATACAGAGAAACCCTGCCTCGAAAAACAAAACAAAACAAACAAACAAACAAACAAAATGAAAAGTCTGTAGAAAATGTGAATTATATGGATCTGTATATTTCCAGTTGGGAAACTGGGAGAAACATCCCTTACATCCCAAGTATACTAGAGGGGAAATGTTTTAAATGTTTAAAGTCTCAAATAACAAGTTTTTAATGTTTTACTTACCTGGGCCCAAACTCTGGCTTCTCTGAAATGTATATCTAAGTATGCTTCTTGGAGTTTGATATTTTAGAATGTTTATAGCCATGTGGAGTTTAATAAAAAAAAAAGTAGTGGAATCTACTATATTAGCCACATAAAGTATAAAAATCATACTATCATTTCAGTGGATGTAATCTGATAATGTTCAGTACCAAGGCAGAAGGAAAACTCCTGGCAAAGCAGAAGGAAAAGAAGAAACACATTTATTATCTCATAATTCTGGGGGCAGGAATCTGGGTGTGGCTTAATTGTATGCTGCCTTAGTTCAAGGTAGCGCCTAGGTGAAGAGGCAGGCATACCTGCTCTGGAGCTAGAGAAGTGGTATGAGCAAATCCAACCACGCAGTCAACTGGGGCTGCAAGGAGCTCCTTTTCAAGATGTGGTGGGCAGCCTGGACTTCTCATGTTCACTTCCACGGGTCTTGAAGGATTGGTATATTTGATAAGGTGGCTTAGTTTTCCCCTTCTCTGCTGAACATCGAGGTGTGTCACAGTGCTCCTCTCTTGCAGGCAAATCTTGAAAAGTGGATTGTTAATCACAATGTCTCAGTTCAAGCAACTTAGAGTAGGGTAGAGTTTGTTTTAGTTCACAATTCTAAGTTATAGACTATCATATTGGGGAAGTCAAGACAGGAACATGGAGCAGCTATCTATAGCGAGACTATAGACTGCTACCTAGAATTGTGAGTTAAAAATAGATGTTTTCTTCTCTAGGATTGATATGACTTGATTTTTTTGTATGTTCTAGGTTGTGGTGGTGGTAGTGGAGGTGGCAGCAGCATTTTATTCTTTTATTTTCTATAAAGAGAATAAATAAAATATTTGGCTAGATCAACATGTCCCTCCGGCCTTCTTGTCTTGCTTTTATTTAATCTTCCAGTGACAGTTATGCTATGTCTCTCTCTCTCTCTCCCCTCCACCCACACATGTTTGAAGATTGAAGAACTATTCCTATTTCATTCCTCATTTATAGCTATTTTGTTGGTGCCAAACTTATTTGTTCATAAGACTATTTATTACTACTGGTTAAATTATCTTTATGCCATGGTAAAAAAAAATCAATGAACTACAAATGTAAAAAATATGAGGGTTTAATTATAGACTCTTTGTTTTAGGAACTAACTCATCTATTATAACATTCTGCTTCATCATCAAAGCTTTGAGGTAAATTTTTGAACTTTGAAAGCATGACTTCCAAATTCAATTTCTTACCACTAATTATGATATTATCATTATTTCTCAACAACAAAACGTTGAATTTGTGAAATGCTTTTTCTACATCTACAGGATGCAGTCTTATAGTTTGGCCATTTATTGTGTTCATATTTATGGCATATCACAGTAACTGCTTTATAGATACCATGTCAACCTTGCATTTAGGAAGGGTGGCTCACAGGGTAAGATACTTTCTGTGAAGCCTAATACTTTGAGTTCAATCATTGAAACTCTCATGATTATGGGAGAGAACTGACTCTCACAAAGTGTCCTCTGATCTCCATAAAAGCTCCATGCTACACACACATACACACACACACACACACACTTAAATATAATAATAAAGATTCTGAGCCTGTGCTCTTCTATCACAATAATGAGAACAGATATCAATGGTGACAGATAGTTTAATATACCAGGATAGAATTTCTTCTATGATAACTGGATTCATGAATTTTTCCAAGCTAAAAGCAGAATATATCTTGATGATCCAGCTGTGAATTACAACTCCATGAATCTTAAACTCAAATATAAACACTATCTAAGTTTCAACCCCCTAAGATAAATGCAAACTGTTTGCTACTACATTGGTTTTCCAGGGTCTCTATTGTAGAGTTCTACAAACAAGAGTGCTACAGCAACACAAATTCATTGTCTCCGTGCTCTGGAGGCCAGAAATTCAGGTTAGAATGTTGGTAAATTTACCTGTGTATGAGGGCTTTGGGGAAGAATTCATCTCAAGCCTGTCTCCTTGCTTCTGCTGTTTTTCTGGTTTGCTTTGAGTCCCTTGGCTTGTATTAGAAATTTTTTTTTAAAGATAGTATGGGGTCAATTAAAGGTGCTGAAATAGACCATCCAGAAGAACAGGGGTTGGAGAACTATGGTCTCCCACCATAGTCAGGAATGATGAGCCCTGAAAAGGAGGGAGCCTTCAGTTGCTGCAATAGTATACATGGGGCATGTTGAGTCTATCTGCTGAATAACCTATCATATGTGCCAGGAGGCCTGGAGTTAAGGGGGCAAAATTATAACTGAAGGTAACTTTGGGTCTGGGTAGCAGTAGGGCAAGCTTGCATGAAGTTACAAGGTGGAGGGAGAGAACTGCAAAGCCACAGCAGTAGTTGTTTGTCATCTCTCTGTACAAAGAGAGGAAGCTTCAGAGAGAGCGACAAAATCCCCCAAGGCTGCACCATGGCTCTCTTAAAGCATGATTTAAGGCCTATAACCTCGCGATCTGTAAAAAGTACCACCCCAACATCACATCTGTCTCCATCTTCATTTGACATGCATTCTCCTTATATGCCTGTCTCTGAGTCCATGCTTCCACCTCTTAAAAGGACATCAGTTAAGTGGGATTAGGGCCTATCCAAATGACATCCTTTTAACTTGATTATTTCTACAAGGCTTGTCTCCAAATAAATTCATTCCTCAGTCCTCAAGACTAGGATGTAAGGTGTGAATCTGTGCTACTGCCTGAGAAGTGAATCAGATTATTTTTTTAAAGCTCTTAAGCAAAGCCTTAAAGAGGCCTGAAAATAATATAGATGGAAAGGACACTTCCAATCAAGCCTGTCGGGGCGTGTGCATAATACCAGTACTTGGGAGTCTGAGGAAGAAAGGACCTTGAGGTCATTCTAGGCTACATAGTGAGTTCAAGGGTAGCCTGGGCTAGAGAAGTTCCTGTCTCAAACAAACAAACGAAATTAAGACGAAAACAAAACAAAAAATGTATATTTTATAAAGTCCTTCGTATTTGCAGTATTTATAGTCAGACTTAACATAAAGTTGAAAACTCAACTAATTTCTCCTTTTTAAAGATTTGTTGCTCAATGCGAGACACATTGTTGTTTCTAACTCACCACTCTACATTCTAAATGCGTTTGTCTACTGCCATGACCAGGCCGGGCAGGGATCTGGAGGAAAAGCTATACTGATGATTTCTACAATGTCAGATGAGTCACTGTAGATTAAGTCGACTTTTGTGTCATCAAAAGAGGAATAAATGAAGAAGAGGAGGAGGAAGTGAAGAGGGAGGAGAGTCAGGAAAGAAAACCAGCTAAGGAGAAGGGAGGAAGTAAGCGGAATTAATGGGGGATGCCTTTTTCACTGGTGGGAGGGCTGCCAGACATAAGGGTAGAGAACTGTCATAGATTTTAAAGTCGTATTGAAACGAACCTCTAAGAAATTTGTGTTCTGCTTGGGTAACATTTGTAAGATGCTATGTTCTTTCTCTGTTGTAGATTTTAAGGCACAGTTAGGACGGAGTCTGGCTTGATGCTTCTATTTTCATATTCTGCCATTTATCTCATCTTATCAACTCCTTTCCTTGAATGTTGTAAAAAGAGATCCAAATTTAATGATAAAACCATAAACTAAGTAAATATGAAGTAACTATGAATCAACTTGTTTGGAACTTTTAAAAACTGGAGCAGTAACCTAATATTCTAATTATGAACAATTATACAACTGAGAGCATTTTATTGTTCCAATCATGTGTATGTAAACTAATTATATGAACTAATTTGCTAAATAAGATTAATTGTGATTCATGGAACATTAATTTCAATGGCTGTCCAAAGCCTGACATTCTGCAACAAGTCAATTTCTTTTTATTACCATTTCAAGAAATGAAAGTGTGTGATAGACTATGTTAATTCATTTAGTGTTAGAATTGTAGTTATTTACTACTTGAAATGTCTTTGAAATGTTGTATACCTAGGATTTTCTAGGTGAACTTGAGTGTCTATTTCTTTTAATCTTGGTCATCATACGGTAGCATACATTTATTTGAAGGAAAATCTCTAGACTCTAGAGTCTAGAGGCAGGAGAAAGAGTTAAGAATATATTTTGCTCTTGCAGACGATCAGATTTGGTTTCCAGAGCCCGAATTGCAGTTCACAGACGACCTTAATTCCAGTTCCATGGTATCCACCATCGTGTTCTGGCCTTTGGATACCGAGCACATGCACAATACACATGCATACATGCAGGAAAAATGCTCAGACAAATGAAGTAAAAATTAAACATCAAAATATCTACTGAAAATGACAATTTCAGAGGTTCTAAAAGATCAGAGAGCTAAGCTTGGCCCACAGTGTATTGATATTTAAGAATTATATAAATGATGAATTTGAAAACCAATATGTAAATCTAAATAAAAATATAGTAAATTATTTAAAAACAGACAAAATTAAGATTATTCCCAAGAACATCCTTTATTTTGCAAAAATTTTCAGATAATAAAATTTAAGGCTTGAGACTCATAACTTGGAGCAATAATATGTTTCTGAACTTTATTATTATTATTATATAATTTTTATGGCTATAATTTTTACTTAATTTTCAGTGCAGTCTTGACATGATAAAACTTCTTTTCTTGCTATTCTCAACAATAAAAGAACCTCTGGTAGAATTACCATCCCAGACCTTAAGCTGTACTACAGAGCAATTGTGATAACATCTGCATGGCATTGGTACACTGACAGGCAAGTGAATTAGTGGAATGAATTGAAGACCCAGTAATAAACCCACATACCTATGGTCACTTGATCTTTGACAAAGGAGCTAAAACCATCCAGTGGAATAAAGACAGCATTTTCAACAAATGGTGCTGGCTCAACTGGCAGTTAGCATGCAGAAGAATGCAAATCTATCCATTCCTATCTCCTTATACAAAGCTCAAGTCCAAGTGGATCAAGGACTGCCACATAAAACCAGATACACTGAAACTAATAGAAAAGAAAGTGGGGAAGAGCCTGGAGCACATGGGCACAAGGGAAATTTTCCTGAACAGAACACCAGTAGCTTATGCTCTAAGATCAAGAGTTGACAAATGGGACCTCATAAAATTACAAAGCTTCTGTAAGGCAAAGGACACTGTCAATAGGGCAAAACGGCAACCAACAAATTGGGAAGAGATCTTTACCAACCCTACATCTGATAGAGGGTTAATATCCAATATATACAAAGAACTCAAGAAGTTAGACTCCAGAGAAACAAATAATCCTATTAAAAAATGGGGCACAGAGCTAAACAAAGAATTCTCAATTTACGAATACCGAATGGCTGAGAAGCACCTTAAGAAATGTTCAACATCCTTAGTCATCAGGGAAATGCAAAACAAAACAACCCTGAGATTCCACCTCACACCAATCAGAATGACTAGGATAAAGAGCTCAGGTGACAGCAGATGCTGGAGAGGTTATAGAGAAAGAGGAACACTCCTTCATTGCTGGTGGAATTGCAAGCTGGTACAACCACTCTGGAAGTCAGTTTGGTAGTTCCTCTGGAAATTGGACATAGTACTACCAGAGGAACCAGCTATACCACTCCTGGGCATATACCCAGAAGATGCTCCAACATGTAATAAGGACACATGCTCCACTATGTTCATAGCAGCCTTATTTATAATAGCCAGAAACTGGAAACAACCCAGATGTCCCTCAACAGAGGAATAGATACAGAAAATGTGGTACATTTACACAATGGAGTACTACTCGCTATTAAAAACAATGAATTTATGAAATTCTTAGGGAAATGAATGGATCTGGAGAATATGATCCTGAGTGAGGTAACCCAATCACAAAAGAACACACATGGTATGCACTCTCTGATAAATGGATATTAGCCCAGAAGAACAGAATACCCAAGATAAAATCCATGAACCACATGAAACTCAAGAAGAAATAAGACCAAAGTGTGGATGCCTTGTTTTTTCTTAAAAGGGGGAACAAAATACCCATGGAAGGAGTTGCAGAGACAAAGTATGGAGCAGAGACTGGAGGAAGGACAATCCAGAGACTGCTCCACCTGGGAATCCTTCCAGTATTCAATCATCAAATCCAGACACTATTGTGGATGCCAGCAAGTGCTGGCTGACAGGAGCCTGACATAGCTGTCTCCTGAGAGGCTCTGACAGTACCCAACTAATACAGAAGTAGAGGCTCACAGCCATCCATTGGACTGAGTACAGGATCTCCAATGAAGGAACTAGAGAAAAGACCCAAGGAGCTGAAGGGTTTGCAGACCCATAGGACGAACAACAATATGAACTAACTAGTACCCTTAGAGCTCCCAGGGACTAAACCACCAACCAAGTGTACACATGTTGGGACTAATGGCTCCAGCAGTATATGTATAGTAGAGGATGTCATGGTTGGTCATCAACGGGAGGAGAGGCCCTTGGCCCTGTGAAGGTTCTATGCCCCATTGTAGGGGAATGCCAGGGCTAGGAAGCAGAAGAAGATGGGTTGGTGAGCAGGGGAAGTGGGGAGGAAACAGGGGTGTTTTTTTTGTTTGTTTGTTTTTTGCTTTTATTTTATTTTATTTTATTTTTTTCTGAGGGGAAACTGGGAAAGGAGATATCATATGACATGTAAATAAAGAAAATGTCTAATAAAAAACTTCTTTTCTTTTCCTTTCTTTCACTTTTTTCCTCTGATGGCATGAACTCAGATTTGGAACTTAAACTCTGTTTAGGGTCTGTAACACATTATAACATGCTCCTTGGCCAGCATACACCTACATAGAGATTGCTCATTGCTACTGAAACTTTATTTGAAGTTTTGTCCTTTAGGGAGACAATTAAGGTTAAATGGGTTGTAAACCAAGACCCCAAATCCAATCCAACTGACATTTGTCAGAAGTCAATAAACAGAGAAAATGTCACGCAAGGACACAGCTTAAGGCAGGACAAGCAAGGCCTTGGGAGGTAGAAAATCCGACACCTTGTTCTTGTGCCTTCTACCTTGCGGATACATGCCTGCTGTTTGAATCATTTCTCCTGTGCTGTTTTGCCATGTCAGCCTTGGCTGGTTAGGTTCAAGTCCAAGCTTCTCTCCTTAAGAGGTGTGTGAAAATGTTTAATCAGTCTCTGCTCTATGCTTTCGTTCTGTTTTAGAAAGGGTTGTTTAAAGATAAGTGCTGTTGTTTGGGGAATATATATTCCCCCAATATATATATATATATAGAGAGAGAGAGAGAGAGAGAGAGAGAGAGAGAGAGAGAGAGAGAGACATTTAAAAGAAAAAGATAAAAGAATATGCACCCTGCAAACTTTAAGATTTGGAAGCAGAAGCAGGGATGTTAGCATTTCCTAAAATAGAGTTTGGGACAGGGATACTGCCGTTGATAAAACAGTCACAGGTTCTAATGTTACATTAGATTGATTCATTCACATCATTGATTAAAAGGATGTAAATCATTAACCACCACAGTCAGTACTAGAACTTCAAAGTATATCTAATAAAAATGTGGACATTTGTTGAAAATCTCATCCAACAATATCAAAGGATCATTATTTTGGGGCTGTACTGGTTATTTTTTACCCGAAATGACAGCTTCTTTCTCATGGTTTCTAAGTTTTCAGTCATAGTGAGACTAGTTAGTTTCCTGCAGGAAGGAAGGGCAGGGTCCAAAGTGGTTCATGAGCTAGTCGATGTCGAATGTATCTCAACCAATTTCTAACTAAATGAGTAAGAGGAGTTTGTTGAGTGGATGAAGGTAACCAGCCCATGTGATCATTTCTGTGACTGGATGAGTAGACCATTATCACTTTTTTGTTTGAACTGAGGGCAAATGAGAAGTGAGGTCAACCACTTACTGGTTCAGCCCACAGTGCCTTCAAGAGTTTGATAAATATTACCTCAGTCTCCATTCAGTTTTTATCATAAGATCTATAGACGGCCATGTGGCAAGGGAACATGTCAGCATTTTTCCTTTGGAATGTCTCTCATTCTCTGCAGTTCTTTCTCATTTCTTCTAGTAAATCTATGTTTACTCAGCTCACTCCTTGTCTACACTACATAATCTGTCCTGGAAAAGAAACAATGGTCAAGAAGAGACTGAACTTTCAAAGCACAGGATGTATTTATTTTTGCATTTTTATTATATTAGCATGATACCTTGGGAACAAAAAGAAGGAAGGATAGGTTATGATTTACAGTGAGGTGCTTGTGTGTCAAAGTTAACAAAGTGTGGATTGTGTTGTTTAGATTTTGTTTTTCTAACTTGACATAGACATAGTTGGCAAGAGGGAAACATAATCGAGGAACTTCATTAGATTGGCCTGTGAGAATGTCTGTGTGGCATATTCTTGATGGCCATTGATGCAGAAGGGCCTAGCCCATTGTAAGGTGCCACACTCCTGGACGGGTAGGCCTGGACTGTGTAAGAACATGAACTGAGCCAGCCACGGAAGGCAAATGTAGACTCCATTCTCTCTATGATCTCTGCTTGAGTTTCTGCCTGCAGCTCTAGCATGAGCTACTGCCCTGCCTTCCCCCGACGATGGACTGGATTCACAAGCTGAAATACGACTCCCCTCCAGTTTCGTTTTGCTTGTTTAGTGTTTTATCACAGGAATAGTAGTAATAGCAAACTAGGACTCACATACAAAAATCAAAGTATTCACCAAAATGTGAAGGAACAAAATATTTTTGGTATATTCACAAAATGGATTACTGCTCCGCATAGAAAAACAAGCAAACATATAAAGAACTATGGTAAAACACTTACCAACATGTGCCAAGAAGACACCAGATATAAATACAAACCATGATTCCAAAATAGATATATCTAGAAAATACATGATCAACAAAGGCAGAAAAGAAACCTTTATAGTCTGAGTCCAGGGTTAGACACTGGGTGTTAGTAATAAAAGACAAGAATGAACAGATGGAAGAGGCAGGCAGATTTCTGAGTTCGAGGCCAGCCTGGTCTACAGAGTGAGTTTCAGGACAGCCAGGGCTACACAGAGAAACCCTGTCTTGGAAAAAAAAAACCCAAAAGAACAAAAGCAAACAAACAAACAAACAAACAAAAAGAGAATGAACAGATGGGAAGGGGGATGTGAAGATGTTCAGAGAGAAACTGGTTTGTATTTTGATGGCATTGGGGCTTCAATGGGTGTACAAATGCATCTTTCCTGTACTCATCTAGGGCAGACTTAAATATAATCATATGCCAATTAATTCTTTATAAAATTATCTTAAAAGCCATCATAAAGCTGAAGTTTCACTCGAAAGTCTCTGAACTCATTTTGTCATCAGGTCAGAGAAATCAGAGCCTAGTCTATATAGAGAGGATCTTGAAATGTTTGTGGAGTGTGGGAATCTCTCCTGCTGGAGGCTGATGCCTGGGAACAGCAGTCCAGCATCTGGCTGTTGAGGTCAGGTCCAGGTGAAGCACAGTGGCCTATAGGAGTGGTTGATAAACAGTCAATGTGAGATTCTATATCTAAAAGGGCTTCCAGGGACTCTGAGAATTTCTTTCTCCTTACAGTTCTGTCATCTGCATCTGAAATTGCTTTTGATGGCTGTTTGTTTCCTCTCAAATCCTTTTTATTGATTTTGTTTTTTTTCTTCCTATTGATTTGTAATTGGCACACAAGTATAATTAATGTGTCAAAGAGAACGTGTATCTTAGCGTTTATTAGACACTGGAAATTTATTTTTCAAGGTAATTAAATAAGTTACATAGGAAAAGAAGCTGAATAAGCTCATACAATATATCAATTTAGCTTTTAAAATTTTACTATAGTTAAGTGTAAAAATAACTAATGATTGGAAAAACAACTCTCTGAGCCTATTTAAGGTTTATTTCATTAACCATAGAACAAAGAATTAGTTATATCTATAAAATATGTAACAATGGATAAAAATGTTTGTGGGATTGTTATATAAATATACAGTTTGGTGATGTTATGGATGGTATATTTACTAGGAATACTTGGATGTTTATAATTTTTGTGTAGTTGATGGATTTCTTCTCCTAGCATGGAAAATACTACCCATGAGCTACTTTTCAGAATGCTAACATATAATATAAAGGAGAGTGATTTTGATGTCATTCAGTTTTACATCTTTCTGAACACTCTGTATGTGCTCAAGTTCAATTCAATTCCCAACTCAATAGCGTGAAATTAACCAAGATGCCTCAGCTTAAACTTTAGTTTACACAATAGATTGTGCCCAACTCAGTGGTAACCAGAAGTCTCTGTCTGACTCTTCTTGACTATAGTCCTATAAATTGTTTATTCCCACTACTGGTTCTTTGGGTTTAGGAATTTGCTAGAATAGCTCACAGAACTGGGGGAAACACTTTCTTTTACATTTTTTGTTTATTATAAGATTACAAATTTATTAAAGATTACAAATGATGAACTTCACAGAGCATGTTCCAAAGGCGTCCAGCTAGGAGCTTCTGTTTTTGTAGATTTGAGATTTGCCACCTTCCTAGTGCCTGTGTGTACACTAACCAAGACAATCATTGAATCCAGCCATACGGGGATACTTAGAGTGGCTCATCACATGGCCACAACTATCATGTCTTTCTTTAGCATCTCTACATTGTCTACAACAAAAATTCTAAGTCTCTCTTTAATTTGGTCCTTCTGACTACTAGCCTAAACTATGTACAAGTCTACTGGTAGCCTCATTAGACTAAAAACATTCTGACTATAACATTCCCGGGGATTTAGAAATTCAAGTCAGACACTGGCACTGGAGATGGAATCTGTTTTGCTTACTATACTGTACATCTCGCTAGGGAAGAGACTAGATTTGAGTAAGTTACTATAGTTGGTTTTTTTAAAATAGTGATGAATTTTATAAGAAAACATGGAAAGTGCAAGAAAAACTCCACATGAATACAACCAAACAGCAGGATACATTTTTAAAGCTTGTTATATATGGCATATAACATCAGTTGGATAGCGAGGCAAGATGATAGCATAATTTTAGAATAAAGCAATGGACCGTGTAGGCCTGTAGTTAGTGGAATTGCTAAGGTGTTGAATTTTTCCTTATATTTACATGAGTTATTGGGTAGAGATTCACAAGTCTTTTTATCCTATTATTTCTTCAGCTTCAATTCTTTTTTTTATGCCTGTCTAATCTTTTTTTATAGTATTTTATGTTTGCCCACGTTTATTTTTCTCTCATCATATGCAAAGTGTCTCTACCAGAGAATTCAAACAAATGTAGTTTGTAGTTTTAAGAGGGTTAATAGTGCTGATTTTATTTTACTTTTTAATTTAATTTAATTATTATTATTTTCTTTTGCACTACAGGGAGGTGAAATCCAGGGTGTCAAATAAACTAAACAGGCATTCAAGCATTCAGCCACGCTCACCCCCAGGCCTTGCTTTCCGGGACTTCTAGCAGTAAGCTCATGTGTGTGGATGGGCCTTTGTGTTAATAGACTGATGTTTAAATGAGCCCAATTTGTCATGATTGCCAATATCTGGAGTTGGACACCATTGAATGTGAAGATGTGAAGAGAAGTGGACCATTCCTCCTGCTTTCAAGCAAGGATGCTCAGTTAAAAGTCACTGCAGCGCACACTTTATCTTTCTGTGTATCAGTTTTGTTATGGGGCGATTGAAAGTCTGCTCATAGTTCAGATTTTCTTTTATTTCAGGGCACTCTTGGTGTTGGAGCATTTATATAGTTTTAAAATTTAGATTTATTTCAAGATTACTTCATTTTTGTTGTTGCTATATTTTCATTTTTTTAAAAAAGTGACAGGTTGCACTTGCAGAGAAAATTGGGGGGTTTTGTTTTTTCTTTTTTTTTTTTTTGAGTGTCTGTATATATCTGAGTATGCATGTTTGCATGTGGGTATTATGTGCGTACATATGCCCATGCTTCAAGAGAGATAAAAGGTTGGAAAGTGAGGTTTGCTCTCATTCTTTAGTCAGGACATGTTTATTCATGGTCAATGGGTACTTTGTCACCCATGTATGCAGACTCCAGAATGCCTACAGCAGAAGATGCAATGTGGTCCCTTATAGAGGTAAAATTATGTCTGCTTTTCTCTGAAAACATGCTGCTTCCATGCCACCAAACCCTAACTGGTTCAAAATGGGACCTAGAGACTGGGGCCAGAAAAATTCAACTACAAGGCACTAGTGTATGGGCATCTGTTAGACTATTGTTTGAGTATATTGTACATATGCCATTTATTGAAAATGTGATGGTCTTAAAATTATTTCTACTGTGTATGTAGGTTGTTAATGTTAGAGAGAAGGACAACTCTTAAACAGAAAGGGGGATATGAAGTGGAATCTTCCTGATATCTGCAAAAGACCTTAAGATGCTGTGGAAAAGGCAACTAAAAGGACCCTTCATCTCTTTCACCCTAGGACAGATACAATTCTCTATGTTAGTCCTTGATTTTCCCCTGTCCTTTCCTTCTATGCTCTGTAGCGCCCTGCTTCTTCTGCTAGCTGATTGTGGTGTGAGAGTCCTGGCAATGGGACCACTTTCACCCTGGATCAACTCTACCTGCTTTCTCTCACTGGCCCATTCTGTCTCTCCTATCATCGTTCCTCCCCTTCTCCAAACTTCCCAGAAAATTTCTCAGTTCTACTCTGTAAATAAATCAGCTCCTTATGGCCCTGTAATTATTATTTTCCAAGTCTTTTTGGGAATATAGCACAGCAATCACAGGATCCATCACAGCCAGTCAAGTCTAGACTCTCCCCCTGCTACATGACCAGAGGACTTTCTTTTCAATGGGCCTCTGAAAATGACTCAGCAGAGTCCTGTGGAAGGACTATACTTCCTAACTCCCTTTGTGGACTACGGAAGTCATTTCTGCCCTTATAAAGGACTGCATCCCATTTTCTTTTGTGGACCGTTGGCCATCAGCACACAGACGTGACAAAAGTAGCCCCTTGATGGAATAAACATGGTCCTACCTAAGCTCAGACCAAGACTTTCTTTCTGCTTTCTCTTTCTACAGTTGCTTTAATAATCTAACACTCTGCATCCCCAGAGTTGGGATTAATGATGCAAGGTGCCAAACACTGCTGTCTACACAGGTACTAGCAATCTGAACTTAGTTTTACTGATGAATCAGTCTGCTTTCATCTTGTGTAATCTTATAGAAAAGATAAACTAGATTCATTATTCCAGTTTATGATTAAATCTGTTTCTGAAGCATTGGACTATTCCCCCATCTGTGATGTGAACTGCAAATGGTTCTATATTTTCTGTTTCAGGAAATAGCAGCGATGCCTTTGTTTCAAAGGTTATTATGACCACATGTTGTTATGACCACCTCTTAGGACCGCTTCGCAATCATGTGTTTGGTTCACAAGAGGCTGTTGTGACCAATTGTCTATGCTCTGCATCTGTAGCCTGCCACATCCCCCATTTGGAAACCCCCTACCCCCAAATTATAAAAACTCTTATCTTGGCCATGTACAATGCTGAACTTTTGAACTTCAACTAAGGTGGAGGCAACAGGTATACAGGAATAAGTAGCTTGCTTTAATGAATTGCTTGTTTTAGTTAATTTGGCTATGATGATTCAGGTCTGTGTTCTTTTTTTTTTTTTGCATCTTTAATATTGACACATTATGTTTTCATATTAAGTAGTTTGCCCACTGAGCCTTCTCCCCAGCCTTGTTGACATGATTTGTATAGGTATATATTGAGATACAGTAAATTCTATTAACACATTCTAAGAGAAGAACCCTTCCTTTTCAAAAATGGTTTCCCAGTTATACATGTGGCTGGGAAATATTTACTTCTGATCTCTCCTACAAGACACAACCCTTGGGCTCTTGACTTTAATCAGTACCTTAATTTAGATTCCTTCTTATATGAGGGCAGAAGAATGTCTCTAAGTCATTTAAATTGAAGACTCTTGTATTTTGGAGGTCAGCCAATGTCCTTGGGGTTGCTGCCAGCTTTAGGCCCTCCTCCACAGGCTAGATTCACTCTGGGATCCCTTATTCCTGAATACTTTTTATCCTCTTGTGAGCTTAGCTATGCCTTTAAAATAATTTTGAAAAATACCCTCTATCAGTATTTCAAAGTGTTTCATGGTGTCGGGGTTTCCAGAAATGAAGCTTGTGATACCACAAGATATAGAATTCCCATTTTAAATTCTTAATGCTCTACTTTTCTGGTCTTCGATGTCCCTGCAATCAATAACCAAGCTTAATGTTTATCAATTCTATACATTTTCTAAATGAATAAAAATTTATAAGTGTTTATTAAAAATAATAAACATGGGATGATCTGTAGCTTAATCATTTGGACAGGACTGGGCAGAGGAGTTCTTCAGCTCTACCAGTTCAGTTTGCTTGCAGGTGTTCAGTTACCGCCTGACCTGGGTTAGAGGGTCTGAGCAGTGTTTACTTGTCTGTCTGGAGCATCCTCTAGATTCACAGCTTGAAGCTCTTCTTCCCTTTGGGAGCGTGTGTGAAAGTTGAATCTTTAGGAGACAGTTGACCCTGAAGAAAGTCACATGATGGGACTCCCTGTGAAAGGACTGGCAGCCTCAGGGAAGAGGAGGTAAATGGTATTGGGTTATACAACAATGTGACTTTATTTAACAACAATGAACTGTGCACTGAAAGTGGCCATGATCATACATTATATGTTATGTGTGTCTTATTAAAATAAAAAATATAATGGGATTACACTGCATGAACCAAACACGTTGGTCACTCAGAAGAGTCTAAGAGCTGCCAGAATGGGACCTGTAGAAAGGAGTGGAGTCAGCATTGTGATCTAAGCAATAATAAATACATTCAGCACTTTGATGTTTTTAAAAAAAGCTTTTGGACTATTTTTTTTTTCAAGGTAGGAAAACAGTTACAATCACTTCCTATGGAGGTTCAATTTTTACAATTTTATTTGAATGTGCATGTTGTAAACTTTCATATAACAATTGAGAGAATGATTTATTCAGTTTGTCAGGGGAAGTAGTATACCATAGAACAAAGAAGAGCCTGTTATTTAGAAAAGGGAGCAAAATGCATTTAAAGTTTAGGAGCAAGAAGGGAATTTGTAGTGTTACCCAAAATGGATTGGCTGTGTGAGAGCATGTAGGTTTGTATTGCTGGAAAATAAAAGTGTAAAATATAGATGGATAATCTGATGGTGAAATAAAACTGTTCAATTTTGGAGACCAAGTATAGGGTTCTAGTACCTCATGGTAGACTTAGCAGAGTGGATTTCTCTTTCTTCTCTTATAATAGCAAGCTCCAGGAAAAAGAGAATGAACACAAAGTTCCGTGTGCACACACAAATTTTCCAACATTGCTCCTAATCCTAATGTCCACAATGAGAGTGCATGAAAAACCACTGTGCATAAGTTGGCATAGCATATGAACACAGCACAGACACCTTGGATAAGGAGTGCTAAGAAAATGCAGAAGTTAACTTGATGGCATTTGCCTGCCACAATTCCTTAACACACACACACACACACACACACACACACACACACATATACACATACACACACACACACACACACACACACACACACAAAACCAGCCAAAATATTTGAACCTTGGTAACATTTTTTTAAAGTTTAGATTTAAATTTTAAATTGTTCTTATAAGAGGATATTCTTGTGTATTTTAATTAGAAGTCAAAATTTACAGTGAAAAAAAAAACAAACAAAAGGAACACTACCAAGATGTGATTTATGACTTAATGATTTAAAGAGAAGGGCTGTATTATTAGAAGTGAACTGGAAAGATTAACATGAATTCAAACTGGTCCTTGAAGATGAGGTTGCGATCTTGGGGGTAAAAAGGATGGAGGGCTTTATCTTAAGCCCTGTATGCTGGCATAGCTTAAGGTCAAGTTCATCCTGAGATGTGCTCTACTGAGCAGAAGGACCAACCTCTTAGAAAATCTAGGGCCACGGAGAAAGGAAACATTCTGAGATTGATGGTGTTATGTCA
Source organism: Montemys delectorum (assembly GCA_019843815.1). Classification (NCBI taxonomy): domain Eukaryota; kingdom Metazoa; phylum Chordata; class Mammalia; order Rodentia; family Muridae; genus Montemys; species Montemys delectorum. The sequence continues at coordinate 63,855 of JADRCD010226139.1, forward strand.
AAAGACCACAAGAACCAATTTAGGGTGTGCTTGAGATAATCTGAGTACCAAAAGGAGGATAATAGCTGTGGTCAATGGACACACCATAAATCTGAAAAACGATTGGTTCATAACGATGTACAAAAGAGAAAGGCTGCCCTAAGTGCTTACTCTTGTTACTCAATCATTTTAGTGTTGTTGACTAATTTATTATGTTGCTGAAGTGTATAGTAACCAAACAATAAATACTTCAGCTCAGTATTTTCTGACTCAAAGAGAACATAAATAGAATAAGGCTTTTAAGTTTCAAATTTGTAACAGACATCAAAATATTTAAATTGACTTTAAATTATGCACATATGCACACAAGGATATAATTTAATATAAATTACCAGTAGTATAAATGAAAAGTTATATGATATAATTCAATTAATATTTGTCATTCCACAGTTTGTAGAAGATGGTTCAGTATCTCCTTATAGCTATTAATGTCTGAGGCTGACCAAGTACCTTGTATAAAATGATCTAGCATTTATATAACATGTATATTTTCTTATAATTTTTAAAAAGATTTATTTATTTTATTTATATGAGTACACTGTAGCCGTCTTTAGACACACCAGAAGAGGGCATCAGATCCCATTACAGATGGTTGTGAACCACCATGTGGTTGCTGGGAATTGAACTGAGGACCTCTGGAAGAGCAGTCAATGCTCTTAACCACTGAGCCGTCTCTCCAGTCCTCTCTTATATTTTTTATACCATCTCTAAGCTATGCAAAATAATACAATGTAGATGTTATGTAAAGAATGGTTAAACTGTATAATTTAGGAAAAAAAGGAGAAGAAAATATTTTTGAACATATTTACTGTAATTTTAAAATAATATTTTTATATTCATTATGTTAGTTGAATCCATGACTGTGAAACCCATATTAGAAAGGACCACCTCTATTTTAAATAATTTTACAGATCTTTTAAAATATTCTTTATTTAATGTACATGAGTACACTGTAGTACAGCTCTAATAATAAGGAAAAAATTAAATGTCATCATATTGAAGTAATTTAGCCTTGTCTCAGGGTTCCATCCCACATGAACTCCCTAGAAGAAAGAGAAAGGTATTTATGTAACTTCCAGTTTACCAAGTTGAGTGAAAGTCTCTTACTGAGCACAAGGATGAGATCAGTTAAATTCGTGGGTGTAGGCTAACCAATCTCTGTAGAGGCATGAAGTTGTTCATAACAAAAATCTGGGTTCAACAGGTTACATCATATAAGAAAATAATATCTTACTCATGTCTGTCTAGGCCATGTAAAAGAATGAGATTGGTAACTGATTTTTTTTATCAATTAGCATTTTTAATGCAAGAATATGTATAGCTAACTCCAGAAATGTTTATAACTATTAGAACTAAGGCTATGTTAATAAGAGTTGGTATTCTTTTGTTAACATTAAGCTGTGTTCTCATATTTCTTTATTTTTTCATGCAAACAAGTTTATTTAAAAACACAACATATATACAATTCTCCTGAAAGGAAAAATGGAATGTTGTCAACCAAAAAATTATACCATACAAAGGGACAGAGTCAAGAGGAAGCTAATCAAGCAATGTTTTACAAAGGGAACACAAGATATCTTAAGGGAATCACAGGCCCAGCACACAACCACCTTGGGACTGTAACTCTAGTCTCTTCAAGGGAGAAAAGCCAAGTTCCCAGGAACTTTAACTCCTGGCCCCAGCCCCAGACTGGACCTTGTTGAGTCTTCTCCTGAGCAAAGACATAGATCTAGATTCTTTTTGTCCTTTCATCAGGGCCTCTGAAAAGCCTTGAATCAGCCTGGCTCTCTACAATGTCCAATGTTGCTTATCTAGGATCCAGCAGAAAGACAATAGTTTTCCAGGTCTTTCAGAAAAAGTTGCTAACAATCTCAAGGCTGCTAGCCATGGTTATCACCTCAAGTCCTTATCTTACCATGGTGACTTTGTTGACATGGGAATTTTTGCATAGTAGCTACAAAATGCAATGATTATTCAGATATCCATGGTCGAGTATGGACCATTCCAAACAAACAGATTACAAAGAGTCTCCAGCTGCTTGAATCATTTGATAAAAGCATCTTAGCAAGTCTGCAAGGCCTTGGTCATGGGTCTCTTTCCTGTACTGATGGTGGGCACCAGTAACGACGCAGACACAATTGCTCCACTCATGTTCTTTGCACTGTTTGTATGTCCAGCAGCCATGCAAAAAAAAAAAAAAACCAGGCAGAGAAGTGCACTGGTAGAGTAGAGATGGACAAATCCATGAAGCTGATTGGCCAGTTAGTCTAGTAACATCACTGAACTCCATGTTCAGTGAGAAAACTGTCTAAGAACTTCTTGTGAGGTTCCTGAAGCTTCTTGTGGCTTCTGAGTGCACTCTGCTGGTTGGTGAGCTTCGAAGTGTCTTCTGGGTTGAACTGCCCTTGCTGATTCCAGTGTGCTGTCTGCTGAGTGGACTGGACTGCCTCTGCTCATCTAAAACGTGAATTTTTGTGTGTCTTTTGTTTGTAGCCTGATTATGTGGTTCATGATTGTAAACTTTGTAGATGACAACATCTTGCCACAGCGCAAACATGTGTATACTTTCATTGTTTGTACTCATGTGTGGCATCAGCCTCACAGCAATGTGCAACTTCCAGTTACCTTCCAGGCACAAGGAGTCAAAGTGGCACCATATTTGTTTTGTGTGCTCATGGGTGAGCTGGTGTGTGAAAAATAGGAATAGTTAACAACTTTAACCCACAATTGTAGATAACAGATGGTTAATGTTCTTTAGATGACAATTAAGTTTTGTTGATTATCAATAAGATAACCACACCTCAGTTGCACCTAGCCTTGTGGTTCAGACTATTACAATTTGAGATGTGAAAGGTTCCAAACCCTGCTTTCTATTGATTTGTCAATTTTCATAATAAAGTAAACATAGTCTCTTGTCAATTTTTTTTTCAGTCCAAGTATGACTTCTACAAAATCTCAAGTGAGAACAGAACCCATGTGATATTGGACGATCCAAGTTAAATCTCTGTATTTCTTGTTTTCTTCAACTGTTTATGCTTAACTTTCTTTTCATTGCCTGAACATTTCCAAAATTAAATATCTGAAGGCATAAATTGCTCTTAACCTATTTTTAATAAGGATTCAACCTCCCTTCTAGCCCACCACTCACCAGATGCAGTGGAAAGAAAAGGTATTAGGACACAGGGGAAGTAGTCCTGTTTAGAAATGGTTCTTTGAGTGCGTGCCTAATCTTCATTGTCAGGATATTAGCAGTCCAGTCCTCTAGCAGAACTCCAACGTGAATCATTATTCTTTCAAGTTACTTATCTTAATTTTTGAGATTGTAAGTACATTCTTTCCCCCTTCCTATTCCTTACTCCAAACCTTCACAAACACCCTTCTCTGGTCTTTTTCAAATCAGGGTCTTTTTTTTTCATTAATTATGTTTATTATTTTTGGAGCACTTGGGACCCTATGCTACAACCCCAACCCAGGTGAATTCCTTTAACTTGCACAAACCAGTTAAGATACAAAAAACCTGGAGAGTAGGTATCTCACTTTGTCTACGCTGTAGCAGTAGTAGCTGTTATTTGTTTACTTATTTGGTGACTTCATTTTTATTAATATTTTCAATAAAGACATTTAGTTTGGGTTGCTACTATCATATAATTCTCTTATTTTATTTTTTTCCATTATTTTCTTCATTTGAATTGATTATAGCTATTTGTATTTTATTCTTCCCTCTTCTCTCCTCTCTTCTTTCTGCTCCCCACTCCCTCTCCTATTCCCCTTTCTCCCTTTTTATTAAAAATAGATTATTTTCTTATACACTATATCTTGATTACACTTTCCCCTCCTTTCATTTCTTCTCTTGCCATGTAGCCCAACCTGGCATTGAACTTGACCACGAGGGCCCAGATTACAGATGTGTATCACTAGGCTGGCCCTCTGCTTCTTCACTTTCAAGTTCTTTGTTTTGCTAACATGTATAATTTGAGTCTTAAACTCTTCTCTAAGCCATTTGGTCATAGCCTTTAACTTTCTATATATAGAATTTTATACTGTTAAATAGAATTAATTTTAATTGTGATTTATTTTTGCTCTTGTACTTAATGTATACCCAAATGTTTTTAGCTTTGATTAATACCTTAATTATATTTTGGTACAATATATGGTCTGTGTGCTACTGATTATTTTTTTAAGGAGTAGGTATTTGTTTTACGGTTTAGCACAGGATAGTTTTCTTTCCTAGTCTTCTCCACTTGTTACAGAGCTTAACCTTTGTATTCACGCAGACTGAATGCTGTCTATTCATACAGATTTTTTTTTCTTTACTTATCATAATATGAGTCCCCAAAAGCAATTGCTTTCCTGAGGAGCATTTTGAGATTAACTGTCACATAGCTACCCCTTTTCTTTTTGGATGTGCTGCTGGCCACTCCATCTTTACTATCTGGTGGATGATCTACACTGTCTTCTTTCCTGGTTCTGGCATTTTCTGTTCCCACTAACAATTCACAGGGCTCCAAGTACTGTCACCAATATTTTGTTAGTTGGCATCCCCTTGGTTTGAAGTGATGATATCTCATCTGTCTAGATTTTTCCTTGAGACACACAGGTACAGGTGAGCTAGAAGACAGATATTAAGTAGAAGTCATAATATCTTTGTACTTGGAATTCTTACAAACAAAATACAGAATGCCCAAAGGAGTTTGAATTTTAGAAAAATATTTTTTTTTAGAAGGAATATGTCCAGGCTCTTCATAGGACATAAATGTGTTTTAAAACCACATGTGGTTATATTTGGGGCATACATTAAAAGTATTTCCTTGAAAGTCAAACTGAACTTTTCATTCTTTTTTATTTGCTAAATAAGACAATATTAAGTGCAATGTGCCAGGCTCTGTTGTACCCTGTAGAGTAGGAGGTTGATTCATCCTTGAGTATGAGCATCACAGATCTGTCACAACTCCAGCATCCTTAAATGTCCTCACGCTTTTCTGGTTACTGGAGCAAGGTGTGTTTGGCTCTATAACGGGGTTGGGGAGAATCAAGACACCCAACAGCATGTCCATATATTTACACTGGAGGTTAGAAGACAGTGAGAGACCTAGGCAGATGGATTCTAGAACATTCTTATGGTCTTCTCTCAGCCTTATACATTCTAGTTTACCCTTCCTGTCCACCTCTTCTTCCATGTTTCTGCCCCAGATAACTTTAGGCTGATGCAGAAGAGCCTCACTGTGATGTTCTGGAGTCTCACAAGCATCCAATGTCAAATCCATGAAACAGGTTACATGGTCCAGGCACACACACTACTGGTGAGTCTTCCTACTAATCCTACTTCTGACAACAGATCTTGAAGAACATAGGCTGGAAGGAGCTTGTCAGCATTTTTCTTGAGGGACGCTTAGGTCTCAAGGATGTTATGTCATTAGTCCAAGGTTATGTAAGTAACAAGTAGTAGAAGAAGAAGCAATGCCTGCTCCTTTTCTTTCTACTTCCAAAAGCTTTAGTCAGATTAATAGATTTTATGAAATACAATACAGAAATTACACATGTGTGGAATATTAATTGATTGATGAGTGTCACATTGAAAACAAGCAAGGTAATTAATCTAATTCTGCACTGGTGATTAGGTCTCGTTAATACTATATTTAGTACGAGAGCATCTAATTTCTTTTAAGAGACATAGATAAATTGGAGGAATTTTTAGAAGACTAACCAACCAAAGGGGGACTTAGGGAGAAGAAATGCTAATGAAACAATTAAGTAATGAAGTCTTAGGAAAAAACCTGGGGTTCTAGTTACAGGATAAGACATCTATTACAGTTTACTAAACTGTAAACAGGGAAGAGACAGGAGAGGGAAAAGCTGAAAGGTCCATAGAACTAACAAAAATATTGTACGATTACATAAATATTGTAAAACTACAATTAAAGATTGGGCATTTCAAATCATTTCAAATACATGAGATGACCTAGCCCAGTGGCCTGGTCTCCACCACTTACACATAGTTCATCAATTCCAAGAATTGAATTATTGAATTTCTCTCCAATAATTATGCAGCCCTTTCTTTGTTTCTTTGTTTCTTTCTTTCTTTGTTTCTTTCTTTCTTTGTTTCTTTCTTTCTTTGTTTCTTTCTTTCTTTGTTTCTTTCTTTCTTTCTTTCTTTTTTGTTTTTTGTTTTCTGTTTTTTGTTTTTCAAGACAGGGTTTCTCCGTGTAGCCCTGGCTGTCCTGGAACTCACTCTGTAGACCAGGGTGGCCTCAAACTCAGAAATCTTCCTGCCTCTGCCCCGCAAGTGTTGGGATTAAAGGTGTGCACCATCACTGCCTGGCTTCTTTCATGTTTTACCACTTATGAATTTAGGATGCATCTTTATTTAAGTGGCATATGAAACATTGGTGTATATAATAATCAAAGAAGTGTTTATCGTTTGTAAGATGCAGTAGTTTTGTTACTCAAACAATCTATGCTTTACTTTCCTTATTTCTAAAGTAGTACAATAAAACCACCATTCTTACCAGACTGTTTC
>JADRCD010226140.1:3645-22375 GCA_019843815.1 Montemys delectorum
TTAAGAGCTCAGGAGGTTAGTTAAGGGCTCAGGAGGTTAGTTAAGGGGCTTTGTTGCTTTTTTTCTCCTCCTATTCTAGACCATACATAGTTGTCATTGAGCTTTACTGTTATTGATCAAAATATAGCTTAATTTTCAAGTAATGGATTTAAATAATGCACTCTCCTTCCCTGCCTCTCCCACATTTCTTGTGAACTTAAAAAAAAAAAATCATTATGAATTGTTTCCTGTTTCTGTTTCTCCCATAAATGGTGTTGTTATAAATACTTGGTTCGCAGTTAACACCTTGTTTGTCAGGTGTTTTTAAGGCATCTGATGAGGCAGAGTGACTGATGTGCTCAAGCACCCAGATTCTAAAACTGTGTACAGAGTTGTTTAATTGAATGTCAAGGGTTGTAATAAAAGTAGAAGGGTTTTTACTCACAGTGACCACAAAGCAATTCAGAATCAAATGTGCTCACCTGTGTTGTATGGCAGAACTTTATTTCAGTGTCTAAAATGGAAGTGAAAACAAAAATACAAGTGCCCATGATCACTCACCACAGCTATCGTACTCTAACTTGCCAAGTGATATCAAAAGAATGCTGTATGTTTTTAACAGAAATCATTCTGTATCAATAACTAGAAAGGTGTGGAGATCCTCAAATATGAGAAAATTAAATCTTATACTTCAAAATAACATAAATCTAAAGGAACTCCCCAGTTAAACTGTGGGAGCTACTTTTGAGTTAAAATGAAAACACTTCAGTGGTGAACAGGTGTGATGATTTGAAGTGAGAATGGCCTCTGGGCTCATATATCCTCATGCTTAGTCCCCGGTTGGTGAACCAGTCAGGAAGCCTGGGTGGAGGAGGCTTGAGGTTTCAAAAGCCCATGCCAGGTCCGATGTCTCTCTCTTTTCTCTGCCAACCTGCCTATGGATTAGATGTAAGCTCTCAGTCCCATGCCTGCCTGCCACCTTACTCCCTGCCGTGATGATAATATGCTAACCCCCTGAAACTGTAAGCAAGCCCCCAGTTAAATGCTTTCTTTTATAAAAGTTCCCTTGGTGATAGTGTCTCTTCACAGCAACAACATAAGGAAGAATTGATCACAAGGAACAGCTAAAACAAATCTGAGAAGTGGGTAGAGTGTTTGCCCCTTAATTTTTGTGCATTGGTTGAAACTTGGAATTGTTTCCCAAAGAATACTTTTTTTAAAAAAGATTTATTTCTTATTATATGTAAGTAAACTGTAGCTCTCTTTTGACATACCAGAAGAGGGTGTCAGATCTCATTACAGGTGGTTGTGAGCCACCATGTGGTTGCTGGGATTTGAACTCAGGAGCTTCAGAAGAGCAGTCAGTGCTCTTAACCGCTGAGCCATCTCTCCAGACCCCCAAAGAATACATTTTACTTGATACAAATTTTAAAGTATTTCAGGTGCTTATTTAATGAGGTGCCACCTTCCTCCATGTGGTCTGGATGAACTGCTTGTCATATGCTATGCAATGTGCTTGTCTCCACACATTACATGGATATGACTCAAATGCTTTTTTCTTAATTTGATTATTTAAAGAAATAAAAAACATTTTTAGAAATTATTTTAAAGTGGTGATTCTGTTAGACTATTTTAAAAGAAATTTTAGTGCAAAATTAAGATAAGCAATATAAATTTATATCTAAAATAAGTGCACATGTTATAGAATATTATAGTCATTAAAATACATATATTGTTCAATATTAATTGAATTGAAAAGCTTTAGGCTAAAGATAAAGCTTATTTTAGCTAGGTTTGTTGGCCACTAATGAAGGCAAGGCAGAAGGGATTCTGAAGCTAGTCTGACCAGGACAACAAGTCCCTGTGTCCCAGAAAGAGTGACTGTTGTAAACAGTTGTTGATGATTATGTGCAGAAGAGCATCTGCTGTGTGAGGAAGGGGCAGCAGGCTATAGTTTGAACATGATAGTATTTAGGACTTTAACAACCTGTTGCTTAGGGGTTTATTTTCTTTGGTTTTTGAGACAGGGTTTCATTATGTAGCTCTAGCTGGTATGGAACTAATGATGTAGACTAGGCTAGCATTGAACTAAGATATCTGCCTGCCTCTGTCTCTCAAATGCTGGGATCAAAGGCATGTGCCACCATTCCCAGCAACTTCAGCAGAATTTTAGTGTTACTTTGTCTCTTTCAGAGCACATGCTTTATACTCTGTTTAACTGTTTCTCCAAGTAGCTTCTTTGATGTCACAGTAAGTTGGTTCTAGAATTTCTTTTCTTTTTTTTTTTTGGTTTTCCAAGACAGGGTTTCTCTGTATAGCCCTGGCTGTCCTGGAACTCACTTTGTAGACCAGGCTGGCCTCAAACTCAGAAATCCGCCTGCCCCTGCCTCCCAAGTGCTGGGATTAAAGGCGTGCACCACCACTGCCTGGCCTAGAATTCCATTTTCAAACTGTCCATTGCTTCTATTCAAAAGTCAAGTTATTTATTGATTCTTGCTGAACTGGCTCATTCAAGCATATGTCTAAGTAGACTGGATTTGCTTTATCCTGTCTCATATAGATACCTTTATTTCATTTTCTCACTGTCCTACATGAAACCTCCAGTTCAGTAGAAATGATGAGGGCAGTTACCCTGTCAGGTAGTCCTGGTCTTAGGAAGAAAGTGTTCTGTCTCTGACTCTTGCATGGATTAGTTGTGGGAAAGCCCTTTCTAGTCCTAGTTAAGGCTTTGTTTCTTTTTTTTACTATGAAAGGACTTTAGAGTTTGTCAAGTGTTTTTTGTATGTTTGGTGATTTGATCCTTTAGAACTCTTATTTGAAGAAAAATCCTATTCAGCCACCCTGGCAAGATACAACAACAAAAATTTAATAATAATAACAACAACAATAACAATAAAAGCCAGGATAATGATTATCTTACTTACCTGAAAATCCAGGAGTATCTTCTCTTTAGGTGTGGCATGCTCTGATTAAACAGCATCCAGATTTGCCCCCTTCTCCCTCTACCCCTTAAATCTTCTACCTCCTTTTCCCCTGTTATGTGATAAGCATGCTTAGGTCCCTTGTGGTACCAAGATGGCTGTCAGCAGCTCCAAGCAAACAGCCTTCAGGTCAAAGAAAACAAGATAGTCTCTAGTACTTTCTGTCTTTCCCTGGTCCTAGAGTAAGTTCCCAAAATGGTCATTGTACCAGTTGTTCATTCTGGAACTCAATGAGGATGGAGCATGTGAAACTACAGTTAGACCTGTATCACATACACATACCTGCCCTGAAACTGGTCAGCTCCATCAAAATTATATGAATGAAATATTGAGAGAGTTTGTAGCAATAGAAATATGCAGGGTGAATGATGAATTTCCAAGAAATGTCAAGTATACTTTCTGCACATAATCTGGCATAATCCAGAATTACACAAAACACATAAAATTGCCATTTATATATTGTTTTCCCCTGAATGCCAACTCTGGTGTTATCAGAGGGTATGAGCTAAAACTAGAGTTTCTTGATCATCCTTCCATGTATAGAGTTCGAAACCATGTTCCCTCCTTAACAGAGGAGCAAAAGGGGCTTGGGGACAAGAAGATGAGTCAGTTGTCAGGCTAAGGAGCAGGGAATGGTACAGACCTTAGTCTCCACATCTTTTATTACCCTTGAGTATCTCTCATTTCCAGGCTGTCTGCAGAATATCTTGAAACATGAAGTAGCTCAATCCTCTCTTCATCATCCATGCATCTTTTCTTGTCGTCTTTGCTGAGCTGTAGCTCAGTTTGTCAGCATTGGGCATTAAAAAGAGCAGTGTGTCTAGCACTAATTAGACTCTCCACCACAGCATTTGAGCTCATCTAAGGGGAATTGGCTTCTTAATGTGTCTTTTTAGACATCTAGAACCTTGAGCTTCTAACAAAGCTCTTTGTCACAGTTTCTGCATCATTTTAAAGAATGAAATGATGACATATTGAACTAACCTTGAATAAGTATACCTCCCCTAGGTAAACACAACTTATAGTAAGAAAGGAGTTACTTTAGTCAGATCACCAGCTACTCTCAGATCTCTGCAGCTGGGCTGTATGGGAAGGGGAGGACTTTCATCATTTTAGGAGCCCTGTAAAATAAAACTAGCTTAGTATATTCTTTTTTAATTCTAAGACACTTTTTTGGTGTTTTGTTTTGTTTTGTTTTGTGAGACACCATTTCTCTGTGTAGCCCTGGCTGTCCTGGAACTTGCTTTGTAGACCAGGCTGGCCTCAAACTCACAGAGATCCACCTGCTTGGGATTAAATCTTCATCACTAAGAATTTTTTTTTTTTTTTGCAAAACCTGGAATCATACTATAATTAGTGTTTTGTCTCTGCTTAATTGGCAGACTTTTAAAAAATTCTGTGTTACATTAAAAATGGTCATGAAATTGATGTGATAGTTTATTTTAGTGTCAATTTGAGCCACAGGGGGCTGATATAGTGTACTGGCTAGTTTTATGTGTCAACTTGATACAAGCTGGAGTTATCACAGAAAAAGGAGCCTCCCTTGAGGAAATGACTCCATGAGATCCAGCTGTAAGGCATTTTCTCAATTAGTGATCAAGGGGAGAGGGCCCCTTGTGGGTGGTGCCATCTCTGGGCTGGTCGTCTTGGGTTCTATAAGAAAGCAGGCTGAGCAAGCCAGGGGAAGCAAGCCAGTAAGGAACATTCCTCCATGGCCTCTGCACCAGCTCCTGCTTCCTGACCTGCTTGAGTTCCAATCCTGACTTCCTCTGGTGATGAACAGCAATGTGGAAATGTAAGTTGAATAAACCCTTTCCTGCCCAACTTGCTTCATGGTCATGATGTTTGTGCAGGAATAGAAACCCTGACTAAGACCTGTAGTTTAGATATGGAATGCTGCTCAAAGGCCAGTGTTCTTCATTCTTTGTTCTTAGCCTCATACTGTTACAAGTGGCAGAATCTTTATGAGGAGCTTAAAAAAAGAAAATGGAGTTACTGTGGTGGACATATTCTTGAGTAGTTGGATGCTAGTCTCTCCCTGTCCTGCCTTTTGAGCATCTTGTACCACCAAGCACTATGGCACTCTTGGCCAGTACTGTTATGTATCACTTTACAACAGTCCAGAGGCAGTGGAGTCCCAGTGACCATGGCCTAAAACATCTGGTTAAATACTAAGACAAAACCTTTCCTCCTTGTTAAGCTGATTTATCTTAAGCTATGTCTTAGTTTGGGTTCCATTGCTATGAAAATACACCATGAGCAAGGCAACTCTTATAAAGGCTAGCGGCTTACAGTTTCAGAGGTTTAGTCCATTTTCATCATGGCAGTAAGCATGGCAGCATGCAGACAGACATGGTGCTAGAGGAAGAGCTGAGAGTTTTACATTCTGATCTGAAGGCAGCCAGGAAGAAATTGACTCTTCTACACGGGGCAGAGCTTGAGCACTAGGAGCCCTCAGAGCCTGCCTACACAGTGACACACTTCCTCCAACAAGGCCATACCTCCTAATAGTACTTCCCATGAGCCAAGTATATGCACCACAATATGCTTGTCATAATAAATGACAGCTGAGGGCCTCAGGTTCTCAGACATTTGGGGAAATACTTTGCATGGGTCTAGGGTATTTTTAGGTAAGATTAGCACTTGAATTAGTAGATATAAATAAAATGTTTCTCAAAACATCTTTGTAGGGCCTCATGTAGCTGGTGGAAGCCTCATAAAGGTTGAGTTAGAAAGAGTTCCTGCCTGATAGGAGTGAACAGGGTGGGACATTGACCTTCATTGAAACATACTCCACTGGCCCCAGCTTACCCACTGCAGAGCTTAGGATGAGCCAATTCTTTTTAGTAATTTATTTTGTATGTCAATATGTGATCATGTTGCATGTTTTTCTTGAAGATTGATAATGCAAGTAAGTCATAAACTTGATTAAATAGTTAGGTATGTCTTGAATGCCTTCTGTTATAAAAGTTCTGGAGTATGGGGTGGGGTGGTGTCCACACAAGCCAGAGTGGCAGGAGTTGACCTGTAAGTGAAAAAAATGTTCCATATCAGGATGGTTTTCTAGCAGCAGGGAGCCAAGGCTCGAGAGTTTTGGGGCCCATAGGGACAGTATAGGAAGGTGTGTTTTCTCTTTAGCTCTATTGTGTAAATGTGTGCCTTGGGATAAATAGAACAAATTGGCCTAGGTGGTTTCAAAGACTTCTTCCATTTTCACATTCAGAAAAACTGATTTTTTTTTTTTTGTCTTGGTAAGGGGAGAGGTAGCCTAAATAGTGGAATACATAATCAGATTTTTTAAAAGATTTATTTAATGTATATGAGTATTATGTATATGAGTACACTGTTGCTGTCTTCAGACACACCAGAAGAGGGCATCCTATGGGTGCTGGGAATTGAACTCAGGACCTCTGGAAGAGCAGTCAGTGCTCTTACCCACTGAGCCATCTCTCCAGCCCCCGCATGATCAGATTCTTTTACAAAGATGCAGTGCATCAGTAATGTCTGGTGCCGAGAGAGCAGTAGTGCACTCAGAAGAGTGATTGTGTTTACTAGGTTGCATTGTTGGTGGCCGTCAAGTTTGTGTTTCTTTAGAACTTGAAGATGATGTTAAGACATGTCCTCTTCCAACGTAAACACATTCATGAATTCATCTTAACAAGTTTGCTAGGATTGTAGGCTGTGGTCATGGTAAGGCCATTGGCCTCCTTATAGTCAATAAAGGATCTCCTCTCTAGGCAGAAGCATTCAGTTCAAAACGTGTAGCAAGAGCAGTAGCTGTTTTAGTAGTTTTAGAAATGAATATTTATATTTGATGAGAGACAAGAATCATATGGCAGGGTAATTCAGTTCAGGTGTTATTGGAGAGTAGATGTTGAAAATTAATGTTTGTGTAGTTTTACTTAAGGAAGAGAGAGATGTGTTTCTGACAGGTCTCTGTCTATAGATTGTAGAAAAGCAGAGCCTGGCAAGTGGGAGGAACATCTCACCTGCCCTCCCAACTCCTTCCCTTGGATTTAGTACAGATCATTCAGCCTTCTCATAACAGAGTTTCCCTGGGGGAAACAAAAGGCAGAGTGGCTTTAGGAAGTACAACATTGTCCCCAAAAAGCAAAATAAGTCAGTGTCATTTGGATATCAGTTGGTGTTTTACCCACAGTTTTTAGTATTTTTATAATGCATGTGAATGGGTTTTTTGCCTGCATGTATGTTCCTGTCCATTGCCTGGTGCCCATAAGGCCATAAGACAGGAGTGGATCCTCTATGAGTACAGAAACCAAACTGTGGACCTCTGCAAGAGCAGCAAGTGCTCTGTACCACTAAGCTATCTCTCCAGCCCCTAATGACATGGTTTATACAATCCTCAAGGATCCACTGGTGTATACACACACACACACACACACACACACACACACACACACACACACACACGCTGGCTCAGTCCTTGAAGCTCTGTTCAAGTCCCCTCAACCTTCTCTGGATGCCTCAGCCATAGTAGAGTTGCATGAGAGAAAGGTAAATGTACTTCAGAGTGGAAGAGTATTTATCTGAAGATACCTGTTGGGTTGTGTGTGTGTGTGTGTGTGTGTGTGTGTGTGTGTGTGTGTGTGTGTGTGATAGAGAGTGAGAGAGAGAGAGAGAGAGAGAGAGAGAGAGAGAGATTCCAAATATAAGTAGAAATAGTTGTGGGGGCATTTTATGAGGAGATGAAACTTGATTCATAGCAAATCAGTTTGGTTTGCCTGGAATTGCAGGGCATGTGAGAAGACTTGGCTAAGACGTCTGCTTCTACTGTATATTCTGTAGATATCTGTTATACCTCAATTTTGACATGATTAGAACTAATTCTTGAGAGTTTGCTGTGCTTTGGTGAGCTAGTACTAAATGGTCAGAGAAATCTGTTCTAATTGTCCTGTGCTTCTAGGCTCATTAGTCTGGATACTGCATGCTCTTTGCTGAGAGGTCACTGTGACCTTTATTGCAGTTTCTAAGATCCTGATAATTAGACAAGGGAGATAGTTGTGTGACAATGATATTCATGACAACATAATTTGTCTTAGGAAAATTAAGACTCACAGATTACTAGAACTGTGGGTTTTTTTTTAAATTATTCTATTTATTTACATTCCAGTCATTGTCCCCCTCCCACAGTTTCTCATCCCATTCCTCCTCCCCCTTGCCTCTGAGAGGGTGCTCCCCCCTTTCACCAGACCTCCCCCTCCCCTGAGCCTCGAGTCTCTCAAGGATTAAGCACATCTTCCCCCACTGAGACTAGACCAGGCAAACCTCTGCTACATGTGCCAGGGGCCTTGGTAGGCTCCTGGTTGGTGGCTCAGTCTCTGGGAGCTCCCTAGGGTCTGAGTTAGTTGAGACTGTTGGTCTTCCTATGGGGTCACTCACCCCTTCTGCTTCTTCAGTCCTTCCCCTAATTCAATCATAGGGGTCTCCAACTTTAGTCCAATGGTTGGGTGTAAGTATCTGCTTCTGTCTCAGTCATGCCAGGCTCCCATCTATAAGCACATTGTAGCATCAATAATAGTGTCAGGCCTTGATGCCCTCTGCCCCAGATGGATCCCAAGTTGGGCTGGTCACTGGGTCTCTTCTCTGTTTTTTGTCCCTAAAGTTCTTTTAGACAGGAACAATTCTGGATCAGAAATTTTAACTGTGGGTTACTAACCCAGTCCCTCTACTTGAGGCCCTGTTTATCTACTGAAGGTAGACTAAGGTCACCTCCAATTGAGTTCTGAGAGTCTCTCACCTCCCAGGTCTCTGGTACTTTCTAGAGAGTCCCCCTGCCTCCCACCCCCAAGGCTGCTTATTTCCATTCATTCTCCTGGCCCTCTGGGCTTCTCTTCTGCTGCCCCACCTCCACTTACCTGGTTCTGTTCTTTTCCTCTTCCCCTCCTCTCTCTCACCCAGATCCCTCTCTCCTTCTGCCTTTCATGATGATTTTCTTCCCTCTTCTAAGTAGTATTGAAGAATCTTTATTTGAATCTTTCTGTTTGTTACACTTCCTGTAGTCTGGGGGTTGTATCCTAGGTATTCTGTACATTTTGGCTAGTATCCACTTATCAGTGAGTACATACCAAGCATGTCCTTTTAGGTCTGAGTTACCTCACTCAGGATGATATTTTCTAGTTCCATCCATTTGCCTGCAAAATTCATAGCATTCCATTTTGTAAATGTCCCACATTTTCTGTATCCATTCCTCTGTTGAGGAACATCTGGGTTATTTCCAGCTTCTGGCTACTATAAGTAAGACTGCTATGAACATAGCGGAGCGTGTGTCCTTGTGGTATGGTGGGACATCTTTTGGGTATATGCCTGAGTGGTATAGCTAGGTCTTTAGGTAGAACTATTTCCAATTTTCTATGGAACCACCAAATTGATTTTCAGAGTGATTGTACCAGCTTGCAATCCCACCAGCAAAGGAAGAGTGTTCCTCTTTCTCAACATCCTCACCAGCATGTGCTGTCACTTGAATTTTTGATCTTAGCCATTCTGATTGGTTTAAGGTGGAATCTCAGGGTCATTTTGTTTTGCATTTCTCTGGTTACTAAGGATTTTGAACACTTCTTTAAGTGCTTCTTGGCCGTTAGAGATTCTTCTGTTGTGAATTCTCTGTTTAGCTCTGTACCCTATTTTTTAGTTGGGTTATTTGTTTTTTTGGAGATTAACTTCTTTAGTTCTTTATATATTTTGGATATTAGCCCTCTGTCGGATGTAGGGTTAATGAAGATTTTTTTTTTCCCTAATCTGTACGTTGCTGATTTGTCCTATTGATGGTGTCTTTTGCCTTACAGAAGCTTTTCAGTTTCTTGAGTTCCCATTTATTAATTGTTGATCTTAGAACCTAAGCCATTGGTGTTCTGTTCAGGAAATTCCCCCCTGTACCAATGAATTCGAGGCTCTTTCCTACTTTCTCTTCTATTTAATTGTATGTGTATGTGGTTTTATGTTGAGGTCCTTGATCCACTTGGACTTGAGCTTTGTGCAAGGTGACAAATATATATCTTTATTTTCATTTTTCTACATATAGACAGCCAGTTAGGCCAGTACCATTTATTGAAGATGCTTTCTTTTTTCCACTGTATTTTTGACTTCTTTGTCAATGATCAAGTGTCCATTTGTATGTGGGTTTACTTCTCGGTCTTTGATTCTATTCCATTGATTGACCTGTCTGTCTCTGTACCAATACCATGTGGTTTTTATCACTATTGCTTTGTAGTATAGCTTGAGGTCAGGGATGGTGATCCCTTAGAAGCTCTTTTATTGTTGAGAATTGTTTTGGTTATCATCTTAGGGTTTTACTGCTGTGAACAGATACCATGACCAAGGCAACTCTTACAAGGACAACATTTAATTAGGACTCACTTAGAGGTTCAGAGGTTCAGCCCATTATCATCAAGTGGTGAACATGGCTGCATCCAGGCAGGTGTGGTGCAAGAGGAGCTGAAAATTCTACATCTTCATCTGAATCTGCTAACAGTACTGGCTTTCAGGCAGCTAGGATGAGGGTCTTAAAGCCCACACCTACAGTGACACACCTACTCCAACAGGCCCACACCTTCCAATAGTGCCACTCCCTGAGCTGAGCATATACAAAACACAAAGCTATCCTGGGTTTTTTGTTTTTCCATATGAAGTTAAGAATTGTTCTTTACATGACTGTAAAGAATTGTGTTGGAATTTTGATGGGGATTGCATTGAATCTGTAGATTGCTTTTGGTAAGATGGCCATTTTCACTATGTTAATCCTGCCAATCTATGAGCATGGGAGATCTTTTCATATTCTGAGGCCTTCTTTGATTTCTTTTCTCAGGGATGTGAGTTCTTGTCATACAGATTGCTTGATACATACACTTGTTTGATAAGAGTTACACCAACATATTTTATACTATTCATGGCTATTGTGAAAGCTGTTGTTTCCCTAATTTCTTTCTCAGCCTGTTTATCATTGTATAAAGGAAGGGTACTGTTTTTTTTTTTGTGTGTGTAAATTTTATATCCTGCTACTTTGCTGAAGTTTTGTATCAGTTATAGGAGTTCTCTGGTGGAATTTTGGTGATTGCTTATTTATGCTATTAAATCATCTGCAAATAGTGTTATTTGACTTCTTCTTTTCCAGTTTGTATCCCTTTGATCTCCTCTTATTGTCTAATTGCTCTGGCTAGGACTTCAAGTACTATATTGAATAGATAGGAAGAGAATGGGCAACCTTGTCTTGTCCCAGATTTTAGTGGGATTGCTTCTAGTTTCTCTCTATTTAATTTGACATTGGCTGTTGGTTTGCTATATATTGCTTTTATTATGTTTAGGTATGGGCCATGAATTCCTATCTCTCCCAAGACTTTTAACATGAAGAAGTGTTGGAGTTTGTGGAAGGCCTTTTCAGCATGTCATGGAATGATCATGTGACTTTTTTCCTAGAATTTGTTTATACAATATATTATGATGATCAATTTTTGTATATTGAATCATCTCTGCATCCCTGGGATGAAGCCTACTTGATCCTGATGAATGATGGTTTTGATGTGTTCTTAGGTTTGGTTTGTAAGAAATTTATTGAGTATTTTTGCATTGATATTTATAAGCAAAATTGAAGTTCTCTTTCTTTGTTGGGTCTTTGTGTAGTTTAGGTATAAAAGTAACTATGGCTTCATAAAATGAATTAGGGAGTGTTCGTTCTGTTTCTATTTTGTGGAACAGTTTGAGGAGTGTTAGTATTAGTACTTCTTTGAAAGTCTGATAGAATTTTTCACTAAAACCATCTGGCCCTGGGCTTTTTTGGTTGGAAAGTTTTTAATGACTATTTTTATTTCCTTAGGGATTATGGGACTGTTTAGATAGTTTACCTGATCTTGATTTAACTTTGGTACATGGTATCTGTCTAAAAAATCATCCATTTCATCTAGATTTCCCAGTTTTATACAGACTTCTATAGTTGGTTCTGATGATTCTTTAAAATTTCCTCAGTTTTTGTTATGTCTTCCTTTTCATTTCTGATTTTGTTAATTTGGATACTATTTCTGTGTTCTTTAGTTACTTTAGTTGGTTAAGGATATATCTATCTTGTTGATTTTTCTCAGAGAACCAGCTCTTGGTTTTGATGATTCTTTGTATAGTTATCTTTGTTTCTAACTGGTTGATTTCAGCCCTGAGTTTGATTATTTCCTGCCATCTACACATCTTGGGTGTGTTTGCTTCTTTCTATTCTAGAGCTTTTGGGTATGTTGTTAAGTTGCTTGCATGGGAGCTCTCCAATTTCTTTTTTTTTTCTCCAATTTCTTTATGAAAACAATTATTGCTATGAATTTTCCTTTCAATACTGCTTTCATTGTGTCCCATAAGTTTGGGTATGATATGTCTTCATTTTCATTGAATTCTATAAAGTCTTTGATTTCTTTCTTTATTTCTTCCCTGACAAAGTTATCATTGAGCAGATAGTTGTTCAGTTTCCATGAGTCCATTGGTGTTTAGTGATATTAAAGACAGATGATTGTTAGTTCCTGTTATTTTTGTTGCTGAAGGTGGTATTATGTGTGTATGATTCTCTTCCTTTGGGTTTTTTGTGAAATGTTTAATTTCTTGTGTTTTCTTGGGTGTAGTTACCCTCCTTGTATTGGAGATTTTCTTCCAGTACCCTCTGTAGGGCTGGGTTAGTAGAAGGATATTGTTTAAATTTGGTTTTGTCTTGGAATATCTTGGTTTCTCCATCTGTGGTGATTGGGTGTTTTGTTGGGTATAGTAACCTGGACTGGCATTTGTGGTCTCTTAGGGTCTGGATGACATCTGTCCAGGAACTTCTGGCTTTTAGAGTCTCTCCTGAGAAGTCTGGTATAATTCTGGTAGGCCTGCCTTTATATGTCATTTGGCTTTTTTCTCTTACAGCTTTTAATTTTTTTCTTTGTTCTGTACATTTAGTAATTTGATTATTATTTGACAAGAACATTTTCTTTTCTGGTCCAATCTATTTAGTGTTCTATAGGCTTCTTTGTACATTTATAGTCATCTCTTTCTTTAGGTTGGGGAAGTTTTCTTCTATGATTTTGTTGAAGATTTTTTTTTCTGGCCCTTTGAGCTGGTATTCTTTACTCTCTTCTATTCTTGTTATTCTTAGGTTTGATCTTTTCATTTTGTCCTGAATTTCCTAGATATTCTGGGTTAAGAACTTTTTACCCTCTTGTATTTGCTTTGACTGTTGTGTCAATATTTTCTGTGGTATCTTCTATGCCTGAGATTCTCTCTTCTATCTCTTGTATTCTGTTGGTGATGCTTGCATCTGTAGCTCCTTATCTCTTTCCTAAGTTGTCCATCTCCAGGGTTGCCTCCCTTTGTATTTTCTTTATTGTTTCTAATTCCATTTTTAGTTCTTGGACTGTTTTGTTTAATTCCTTCACCTCCTTAATTATATTTTTCTGTATTTCTTTAAGGGATTTATTTGTTTCTTCTTTAAGGACTTCTAGCTGTTTGCCTGTGTTTTCCTGTATTTTGTTTAGTGAGTTCTTTATATCCTTCTTAAAGGCCACCTATCATTTTCATGAGATGGGATTTTAGGTCATTATTTTGCTTTTCAGACATGTTAGGGTATCCAGGGCTTGCTGTGGTTGAAGAACTGAGTTCTGATGGTGTCGAATCACATTGGATTCTGTTGATTATGATCTTGTGCCTGCCTCTGGCCATCTGGTTATCTCTTGTGTCAACTGGCCTGGGTATGGCCTGGGTGACTTTGGAGGCAGGTAGAGCTCTGTGACCTGGGTTAGAGCAGGTCCCCTTGGAGCCAGGCAGTGCTATCTCTGGTTAGGTTGGCCCTTTTGTGTCTTTGGTTAGAGCAGGCCTCCTGTGTTCCTGGTTACTGTGGACTTCCTGTATCCCTAGTTACTACGGACCTCCTGGGAAGCACACAGGCTCTACAGTGTGGGCGGGTATCTGCTAATCTGGCCAGGGTAGAGAAGGGGACCAGAAGAAAGGTGGAGCTTGGCAGGGCGGGTAGATCCTGTGTTAGCTGGGCTCTATGGGCAAGACTCTCTCACCTGTGTCTTTGGTTACTTAAGGGGGGCACATAGACTATAGAATATGGGTAGGTATCGGTAGATGATACTGTATTTAAAGGGGGAAATGAAAGTAAAAATCTAGGAGGCTGGAGAGATGGCTCAGTGGTTAAGAGCACTGACTGCTCTTCCAGAGGTCCTGAGTTCAATTCCCCTGCAACCACATGATGGCTCACAACCATCTGTAATGGGATCTGATGCCCTCTTCTGGTGTTTCTGAAGACAGTTATAATATACTTACATACATAAAATAAATAAATAATTTAAAAAACAAAAAGAAAGAAAAAATAAAAATCTATGTAAGTCCTATTACGTATCACCATCACTTCCTTACTTCTGAACCTTCCTAGCTGCTAAATCTCATGTGACTAAAATATATGCCTCTTGTACTGTTTGCTTCTAATTTTACAAAACTAGGATCAAATGTACAGTTCTTTTCTCATCTGCTTCCTTCTTAGAAGCAATAAAAAGGTCCTTGCATCTGAGACTTGGGACTCTACATTATTAGATTGCATTTCTGTGCCTGCATTGGCACCTTGCGCACCAGCAGTAACTGTGCCCGGCTTTTCCTCTTCTCTTAGGTTGGCAGCCTCGATGGTTCCTTCTCTGTGGGGGAATACTGTCCTATTACGATTCTCCTGAAGATGCCTGGAAGGGTTGCAAAGGGAGCATCCAGATGGCAGTCTGTGAGATTCAAGGTGAGTGACCAGGCAACTTGGAACCTTCAGTTTTCTTTGTATATCTCCCTAGAAGAATGAAAAAGTACTGGCTCCTGAATGCCTTTCTCTGCTGCTTCTGCAAGACACACCAGTTGTTCTTGAAAGTGGAGAGATATAAAGATAGTTGTTCTTGAAAGAAAGCCTTTGGAAAAAAAACTTAAAACTGCAGCCAGCTCTTTCAGGATGAGCGAAGAACTGGTCAGAATAATAGGAACAACATCTTGACATTCAGGCTGTGCTCATTTCTTGCCTGCTTACCTGGGGCCAGTGACTGTATGTGAGCCTTCAGTAATTTTACTGTAACATCAAATGCCTGTGTGTTTAAATCAGGATAGACATACATACCTCTCATCCTACCACCACCTTCCAATCAAAATAAGAAGATACCTGCAGGGACACAAATAGCCTCTACTTCTTGGCCTTAGAATCTCGAGATGGTATGATGTGTGGCTTAAGAGAGTACTGTTAGATGAGAATTTGGGGAGAGTGAAGAAAAATGTATTTTGCTAGTTTCTTCTCTGAAAGAATTCTAAGGAAATACCCACACACCCACACTGGGTGCTTAAGAGAAGCAGAAAGGGGCAAATGTGTTCTTGATTGTTTCCCAATAACTTCAAGGAAATAAAGAGTATTCCCTTGCTTACTAGCAGGTATGTTAGTCTGTATTCTGTTGCCACAATAAAATCCCTGAGGCTGGATGGTATATAAAGAAAATAATTTTATTTAGCTAACAATATTGGAATGTGAGAATCTAAATAAAAGAGGTTTAATTCTGGTTAGGGCACACTGGGTGAATCATACTGTGGTATATGGTATCACGATGATAGATTATCGGGAAGGGAGATATCACATAGAAAGTCTGAGACACTTGGGAGGAGCCTTTGTTCCTGTGTAATGACCCCCCCACAAATACTAATCAGAATCTGTGAGAACTGCATAATTACTGCCAAACAGTGGCCTCCAGTGACTTCCAACTAACCTGCCCTCTTAAAGGTCCTGTGCCACCTGATGGCAAGCCTATATCTTCTACTACCTACTGGAACCATCTCCACACACCAGTCTGCGGTTAGAATAACATACTTTCTATATTCATGAGGGCAAAGAGAGACTCCTGCTCCATCCTGATAACAAGGTTCAGTTGGATGATTAGGGGGTGGGGATGTATGTGTGTATGTGTGTGTGTATTGGGAGGGCAGAGGAGGGGAGTAGACAGTGGCTGCAGGGTCTTGATTGGTACCTTGAAGTCAATTACTCTTTTTTTTTTTTTGACAAGATTTCTTTATTATGTGGTTCTAATTGGCCTGGAACTCACTTTGTAGACCAGCTAGCCTCTACCTCCTGAGTTCTAGGATTAAAGGTGTGTGCTACTATACCCTGCAAGGCTGTCTAGAACAGATAAATGAACAGAACTTAGTGTCCTTAGAAGAGTTGGTGAGAGGACTGGCCCTTCTCTGTGAAGCTTTCAGGAGGCTAGGAGAGATAGTTCAGTGGTTAAAAGCCACTTGCTACCCAGTAGTAGAGACTGAAATTTAGATGCCAACACCCACGTAATCACAAGCTAGGCATTTTGCACACTCCTGTAATCCCAGGTCTGAGGAGGATAGAGACAGGAGGATCTCTGGGCTTCGTGGCTTTTACCTTATCGGTGAGAACACACTCTCGGGCTCAGAAGGAGTAGTTGGAGAGTGATAGAGGAGAGTAGCTGACCTCCTCTGGCCTCGGTATACATGGACATATGCATCCCCACATGCATGTGCACACAGAAGCACATAGGTACATAAATAACAAATCATAACAAAACTAAGCAAGAAGCTGGGTGGTGCTGCCCAGATGGTTGTTACCAAGTCTGACCTTTCTTGCCCCAAGTTCATTCTGTAGATAACACGCGCATGGACCTCATCATCCCCGGGGAACAGTATTTCTACTTAAAAGCCAGAAGTGTGGCAGAGAGACAGCGGTGGCTGGTGGCTCTGGGATCTGCCAAGGCCTGCCTGACAGATAGTAGGACTCAGAAGGAAAAAGGCAAGTATTGATGGTCCCCTTGTCTGAGAACCTTGGAAACTACCCACTGCTATTTCTGGGTTCCCTCACCCAGCTTCTTGTGGGTGAAATGCTATGTATATAAGTAGAATTGAACCAGGGTTCCTACCTAATTACAATTTTGCTTTCTTGTTGTGGTAGAAAACATGATAACTTTGGAGCCAGATACACCTAGGTTAAATGATGCATGGGAACTTCACTTTCACTGACTGTACAGTTCTGCCACAAGTCACTTAATTTTTCTGAGCTTTGTTCACCTCATCTTTGAAAAAGTGATAGTATCTGCCTTGGAAGGATGACTGTGAGATCTGGTGACAACATGAAATGGTATCACAGAGTTTGACAAGAGTAGGTAATCCAGAGAAGCCTGGGGATCAGGGTGTTCTGTACGGTGTGTACCTGCTTCCCCCTCTCCCTTCAGGTAGGTGATACTTAGTTGCAGGTTGCTGCTGCTCAGTGCTCAGTGACATCATTTGATCTTCTGAGCACCACAGTGGACCTCCTTCTTTGCCTTGGAGTAAGAGTGTTGAGGCTTACTTTCTGGCCCCTAACTGCTCCTATCACAGTTTTATGAGCCTATATGTACACCTGAGAGATTGGCTGCACTGAGGGAGCCTTTCATGTGACAGAGAAGCTCCTAACTCATGAAGTAGACCCAATAAAATGGCCTCTTCCTTGGTTGTGTTGGTGCTAAATCAGGAAAAAATTCTTGAAGCTGTTGGCTGACTCAGAGCAGGTGATGTGTGACATTCTCATGGTAAGGAAATAGAAGTGACAGCAATTGTTACTGATCCCTCAGCGCCAAGGTGGCTGCGGAGCCTTGCTGGTGATGGCTACGTGCCATTAACCCCAACAGACACATGTGAACTAGTGTTCAGACAGAACACTATTCCTAGGAGCTCATCACTAGGACCCCATATTACAGAGGCAGACTCAGACAGTTATCAGGAGAGGGGATCCCACAGACTCTTTTCTTTCTGAACCTGTGATTGTTGTCTATGTTGTCTGAAGACCTAGCTGGGCTAGGCCCTCTTTGCAGTTCTGTTCCTCTGATACCTCACCTATCACCTATGAAACACATACTGTAAACCTCACTCGAGGCGCCAGTTATGTGTATCGTACTAACTAGGAAATGGCTGTCCCTTCTGGTAACTATTTTACCTTTGTTGTTAATTTAGAATTTGCAGAAAACACTGAAAACTTGAAAACCAAAATGTCGGAGTTAAGGCTGTATTGCGACCTCCTTGTCCAACAAGTAGATAAAACAAAAGAAGTGGCCACAGCCAGTGTCCCTGACTCTGAGGTAAAGTATTGTTTTGGTGACGTTACTGATGTTATACACAAAGGTAGTGTCAGATTGCCTGTGGGCATTTATTCTCCAGTAATTGCTAGCTTGGAAGAACGTGGCAGAGTTCAGCACAGAAATGCATGCATTGATGTGCTTAGAAGCACACACTTTTTCACCCTTGAAGGAATTTAGGATTAATCTATAGCATTTGGGATTTTTAGCTTTAGTGCTGCTAAGAAAAAAAGAAAAAAAGATGTTACTAAAATATGTTTCTTTCCAGTCAGCATCCCTTTTTAAACAGATAGTCTTACCTGTCCAACTGAACTGTTTCCTAAGGTGTCAGCATGCTGTCTATCCGTGCTATGTCTGTTGCTCTTAGTAAGACTGACAGGCAGGGTTGGACTTTGTCACAGTTAATGTGCCCTGAAACAGCACATGCTTTCAGAGGTGAGGACAGGACTCCACCTTGCTTTCAGGTGATGGTTCACCACCATCAGCAAGGGTTGTAACTTTTGTCTTGTCTTGTCCGACCATCCACCTGCCCTTCTTTCCTTCCTGCCCTTCCTTCCTTCCTTCCTTTCTTCCTCCTTTCCCTTCCTCCCTCCTCCCTCCTTCCCTTTGTTCGTTTGTTCCTTCCTTCCTTCCTTCCTTTCTTCCTTCCTTCCTTCCTTC
>JADRCD010226143.1:0-12866 GCA_019843815.1 Montemys delectorum
GTGGTGCAATGACCAATTATGATGGTCTGGGTCAAGAGGTTCCAGAGAAGAATATTAATAAGTGGCCTCAAGATTGTTCTTGTAGTATTTTGGAAAAGAATATGGCTGCTTTCTGCCCTTATCAAAAAAAGTCTGCCTGAGACAAAATTGAGGAGTTTTGGAATAATGATGTTGGCAGAGCAGATTTCAAGACAGCCTAGCATTGACTCAATTGTGTAATTATTAGTGTTCACTCTTATGGAGATTCATAATGAAAAGTAGTAAATTGAACAAGGAAAAAATTTAAAAATGTATAGTTTTTGAGGAGAAAATGAACATCAGAAAGTGTAATGGAGCTAAGTCCAGTGCTCAAGGAGAGAAAATATTTAAAGGAAAGCCTGAAGCTAAATGGGATAAAAGGAGTGGTAACCTCAGGGCAAGACCTAACTCAGCTAAGCTTCCAATTTGTAAAAAAAAGAATTTAAAAACAAAAAGTTTAAAAAAGTGAAGACAGTTAAAACTGTCAACAACAGAAAGCTGATTCAGATGTAATTGAACCAAGGGACATTCCAGCCCCAATAAGCAGAACTTGGCAGTTTCAGTCACATAGTTCTGGTTTTAGAGACAAAGATACAAGAAAGGGATTACCACTACCCTAGGCTAAGGAAAGCAGCTGAGGCCAACAATGTGTCAGGGTTGTCCCTGCTTAGATAGATGCTCAGAGCAACTATTTCATGAAGCTGTGGTAAAGCTTGGATTGTGCTGAAGACCCTAAGATGTTAGAGATACCAGAACTCTGGGATACCTGACAAGAAAAGCTACAGATCAAGTGTGGAGCCAGCCCAAGTGGATGAAATATGCTACAGTCAACAAAGCCAAAAGGAGTTGGAGATCTGAAGAGTATTTTGACTTCAGACAGGGAAATGCAGAATTTGAAGTTTGCAGGTTTTCAGGCTTGCTTTGGTCCAGCATTTCCTCACTATGCTTTTTTTCCTTCTCTTTTGACCATAATGTATATTTGTTCCATGATATTTTAAAAGTATGTGATCTGGTTTTTTTTTTGGGGGGGGGGTTGTTTTTTTGTTGTTGTTGTTTTTTACTTTGATTTTTACCAGGGGTTACAGTTAAGACATTGCCTTGAGAATCAGACAAGACTTTCAGCTTTGGGCTTTTTAACAGTGTTGAAACTATGACAGAAGATGGAGACTTTTGAAATTGGACTGAATGCATTTTGCATTATAATATGTCTATAGGTCTAGCTGGGCCAAGAAGTGCAATGTGGTTGTTTGAGTAAGACCTCCCCGCCATAGGCTGATATATTTGAATGCTTAGTCACCAGCGAGTGGCACTGTTTTAAAGAATTAGGAGATATGCACTTCTTGGAGTAGGCATGGCTTTGTTGAAGAAAGTGTATTACTGGGAGTAGGCCTTGAGGTTTTCAAAAATCCAAGCCAGGCCCAATGACTTTCTCTTTCTGCTG
The DNA here is from genome assembly GCA_019843815.1 of Montemys delectorum. Lineage (NCBI taxonomy): Eukaryota > Metazoa > Chordata > Mammalia > Rodentia > Muridae > Montemys > Montemys delectorum. The sequence goes on from JADRCD010226143.1 coordinate 1,460, forward strand.
CCTGTGAATCTGTATGTACACTCATATAAATTTAAAAAAATTTAAACAACAAAATAAGAGGATTTATAGAACATTTACTAAACTACTTAAGCTATTTTCTTCTGCTAGACAAATATATATTTAAACTACATAAATCCATGTTTAAACTACAATGTTCTTACCTTCATTAGTCAAATATTTTAAGTAAGTTATCTGCATACACTTAAAAATAGAAATAGAAAGCAGGAAGAAAACCTTGCAGGGCTGGGATTTGCTTTTATAGGTATCTATTTAAAGACCATCTAATTTCTTTAATGACATGCGTTTATTTTTCAATTGTAATCCTTTAAAATTTAATATTTTCCAACAAATCTTTAGGCCAATAACAAATGCTGTTTTGGGAAAATGAAAAAAAAAATAGCGTTTTAATCCTTCTCAACCTCTTTCTACAGCAGTGTTTGCAGCTAACATTCTAGGAGAAGCAACCCTGCCAAACCTGAAACTTCATGCTCCATGCTCTCTTGGATGATCTTGTGAATAGTTGATTCCACTGTCAGACACATTGCTCACAATGGCCCAGGGAGAAACAAAGGATGACTGCCCACTTCCCAAACTTGAAAGGAATTTTAAGTCTTATTTACTCAGCAAAACTGTCACAGGGGTCCTCAGAAAGAAACCAGGGAGTGTTTTGGACATCACAGCCAAGAAACACCACAATAATCTCCATTTATTATCCTCCCCAAATTGCTGTCATAATGCAATTATGTAAATGAGGGCTTGCAATCACACTGGGTATTTGTTCCAGTTTTGAGGCAAATACTTCTTAGATCAGAGCAGTTTAAAGAAAACAAGGTCTCACTACCAACAGAATTCGCAGAGAGGGAAAGAGCATGAGAAATTCCCATTGGAAAGGTTCCCAACGTGTTGCATAAATAAAGGTCGGGTCTGTTGAAGCTTCCCTCCCACCTCCTCCATTTTCTGCGAAAGAAGCATGCTTAGTTTGAAGAATGAAGCATGGCTCAGCAGTTGACATAACCCCTTCTATCCTAGTGTGGGGTGTGTGTGTGTGTGTGTGTGTGTGTGTGTGTGTGTGTGTGTGTGTCTTTTTATATGCCCAGCTTTTGGTAGCTTTCTCTCACTCCTTAAGCCTTCCACAAAGAAATTCCAGCAGAGAGCAGCTGGTGCCCCATATTGGCCACTTTCCCCGGCCTTTGGTGATGGTGGGCTGCCAGGAAATCAATGGCAGCTTATTTTCCCCTTTACTGCAGTTTTATGTGTGGACTGACATGGCTCCAACCATAGTGATGATCCATTCTCCAGAGCTATTTCCATTCAGATGTGCCTCTTTGCAAGGAGCGGAAATTAGCGGAGGGCCGGTGTCAAACTGCTTGTCACATCTTGTTTTCAATCTGTTGAGATCAGGGTTATAGTTCCCATTCAGCAGCCCCAGCTCCTTTGGCGTTGCACAATGCATTTCAGGAGTTCCATCAGGCGATAAACGCAGAACTTCACTTTGCTATTAAAAAATAATCAAAATGACTAGGCTTCTACACTTTTTTTTTTTGGAAGGAAGAGATTTGCATGAGATGTGCTGTTTTAATTGTGAGACATCATCTATTAGGGATATTCATCACTCTCGTGTATGAAAGTGTCCCTTGTTCAATGTCAGTATTGGACTTGGGGTGTGTGACTGTGCTCCAGCGACTAAGCACAAGAAAATGGTCAGCGTCATACCAGGCTATGCTTAGATTCCTTAAACCTTCAAACAAATAACAATTAACATTCACTGAATGCATAACATGTGCCCAGACCACTACTAACTGCTTTACAACCCATTCAGTTCTCAGAACAACTCATTGAGGGAGTTACTCCTATAATCCCCATTTTATAGCTGAGGTAATTGAAGTTTAACATGATTAAGCAACTTGTGGAAAGTGTCACAGTTTGTTAGAGGCTAAGCTGAACAAGCCCAAGTATAGAGTCTACAAAGTAACCCCCAGGTAATTCTGCATCACTGGAGAGGAGTTTGTTTGGCTCACAGTAATTTCTTATGTTCACTTATGCAAATGTCCTCAGAAAGCTCAGTGAAAGCTCCTTCAGAACCTCGCTCTAGAGGCGACTTTAAGTTTTGGATGGAAATGTGAACTGAAACTCCCACTTGCCTGGTACCTTAGGTGCTTCAGTGCAGTTAGTAACAAAAGGAAGCATTAGGATGTATACCCAAGCAAAGCATGGGAGAGAAATGGCATTTGAGGCTTAAAATGGAAGATGAGGAGATTCAAAGGGCATGTTCTAAACAATAAGGGACAACCCACTGCAGAGAACAAGCAGGTGTTCATTCATAGATGTGTGTTCCTCACGGTCTCTCTGATAGAAGCAATGACCAGGTAGAGAGCCACTTGGTGCTCTCACACATAACGTTAAACCCAGGGCTTTGCAATGGTCAGGATGAAAAGGATGATTGAAGTTGGTCTTCCATTTAACTGCTTCCTCTTCCTCCCCCTCATGCTCCTCCTCCTTCTCCTCCTCCTCCTCCTCCTCCTCCTCCTCCTCCTCCTCCTCCTCCTCCTCCTCCTCCTCCTCACTCTTTGTTATGAGTAAGAAAAGCCTAAGTTATACTCAAGGAAGAGGAACGAATGCTACGACAAAAGCCCTTCGGAGATGCTTTCCACCTTAGAGTGGAGAATGGGGTGCTGATCAGTGGTTGTGTTATGCAGAGTTCACTCATTCACCTAAGTCAGGTAGCCAGGATACCGTGATATTGTTGTCAAACATCTATGATGATTTTAATGTTGTCGTTATACCCACCATAAATTGGTTTTCTAAATCAACTGTCATTTTTTAAAGTGTCTTTCGATTATACAGTTGTATCAATATACTATTTTATGAAATTACTCATATGATTTTTTTGTTTAAAAAAAATCTTCCTAGATGAACTTTCTGAAGCTCTTTTGCAGATAGGCAGCAGAGTGGCCACTCAATGTCACTCTCACATTTCTACGTTAGTGATTAAAACATACAACAATATTGAAACGTGTGTTAAGCACACCAAATCCTTCAATGACAAAAGCCACTAACTAGAAATAAGCAGAAACTCTGAGAATCTGTAGATTTGTGACTACAGAATTCCTATAGGCTGATGACATGCTCTAAGCTGACCTATGCAATCTACACAAGTTCTACCCTCTCCTAGTATACTTCCTCCAACTATAGAAGCCAGTCCTATCATCTGCCCATTTACTATATTGACACTGCAACAACACTGAGTAATAACTCTTTGGTTATTATTTCATCTAACCATTTTCTTTTCTGTTCCCTTCCCATTGGATGCAGGTTGGGATAGCAACAATAAAATTACAATAAAATAATACAATACAATAAATTAGTTTCAAAATAATAAGGTTTCTAATACGGGTCTTCACTGACAAGCTACTTAACCTTGAGCTAGTCAATTAACCTCCTTTAAAAAGTTGTAATTGTATTCTGCCTTGACTCAATAACAAGCTTGTGGTAGAATCAAAATAAATGTCCTGGGAAACTCTGGGCTAAGTGTAAGGTGCTGATGATCACAGTCGGTCTGAGAGTTGGTCTAAGTGCTTTCAATGCCTGTCTCTACATAACAGGTGATTGTAAGTTACATTCACCACCTGTCTACATGGATATAAGAGAAATTACAGATTTTTCTCAGAACATGTAGCCGTGTGCTTACCATTCTAACTACCACATTTACATCTGCACAATCTAGTTTAGTGTTCTGACTTCCCTTTTCATATTTCTTTCACTGAAATTACCATATTTCACTATGTTGTTCTCCTTAGCATCTTCTTTTCATAGGAACCAAAACTGAATTTGACTTTCTCATTTAAATGACTCCCTGCAACAAAATATTAAATACTCATTTTCTCTGGCCAACTGTGAATTTTCCATGCATATAATTTGGAAAAGTTCCATTTGCCTAGATTTTTATTATTCATTGCCTTACACTGAATTCTAAAGAATGTAAAAGAGGAATGTTCGAGCTAAATGAAATGACCTATCAAAAGAAACCATTTGCTTCCCTTCACTTAGAAACATAGGTATATCCAAAAGACAGCTTGAAAAAAAATGCATTGGGACAGTCTTTGCTGAAATAACAGAATAGGCAGACTTAAACCCCTTCCCCTGATTATATAATGAACTTATTGTTAAAAATCCATTCCTCCAAAATTCATTTATCAGGGCATCTTTCCCAGAAGATAGATATATTTTTCCTTTTGTAAATTCAAGAAGAGCTCATCCCTCTCATCTTGCAGAAGCTGAACTATTGTATGTGGCACACATTTTCAAGGAATCTTGTATGCAGAGACAATGGAGACATCCAGGAAACACCCAGGGAAGTAAGTCATTTCTGAGGATTCCAGAGAGACTCTCCTCACTTTAGCACTTGACATGTTCCTCATGCCTTTAGGATCTGTTGTAGACTTGACAAGTGAGATTACCACAACAGCACACAAAGGCCATCATCTCTCAGGTCTGTCTTCCTCAAGAGATTCACATCAATAGCCAAGGTAGTTATCACAGGGATAGATTTACCAAATGAGAAAGAGATAAATGTTGAATGTCATCTTAGTTGTTGGGACAGTAATCTTTAGGGATTCTGGAATTGGAGGGCCAGTAATAAAGTCAGATGGAAGAAAAGACAAAAATAATGTAAGTTCCTATAAAAATTATATATGTCTAGAATTCCCATTTCACTTTCATATCTAATCTATATGTGGTGAAAACTACTATATGTATGTGTGTGTATATATATACATATATATGCACATATGGAGATATATACATATATATACACTCAGAAAACTTAAAAAATCTTTCTGAAAATGTATGGGCAGAAAAATGAGAAACAATCTAAAGAGTAAGACATGCAATTACTTTTAAAATTAAAGAAAATAGTCCCATGAACAAATGAAAAAAATCACAAGAACCCATTACTTTGTAATTAAATATTAATAATAAAATATGAGTTATGCATTAGCAAATAAAGTTATAACATCATAGTTAAGCTAGAATAGCATACTGTGTAGTAAAGATGCTTCTGAAAACTTACATTAATCATATTCTCCATTAGTAGGAGTAGATCAATAACAAAGGAATGCATGCCAATCTCTTAAAAGGCATTCACAGAATTGGTTCTGTAATTAATACCCACATTGTTAAAGAATTGTAACTATTTCTCTCTTCTTTATTTTTAAATTTAAACTATGGATATGTCAAGCCAAATTTTGCATGAATGTATATGTTTCACAGTTGTAAACTGTTTAAAAGAATGAGGTGGAAGACTGATTAAGAATGTATTAAAAAGAGGGTGACAGAGTGGGTCAAATGTCTCACCATAAGTAAAGCGTAGGAATTCACCCTGTATAAGAATGATAGGTTGCTCTATGCTGCAACAAGTACAAGTGAAAATTTAAAAATGGACCTATCAGGTTTGGGAACCAATTTGGGGGAGGCACGTTAGAAGAGCAGCAAACATTACATTTTTCCTCAGGGACACTCCAGACACCATGTGACACTGACAAATCTACATGAGCAGTATGTTATTTAGAATGGCAGAAGTGGGCAGCCCTGTCAGAGACATTGGAGAAATGGACACAGGGAAGGGAAGGAAAGGAGGGCTTCCAAATATTCTAGCCATTGCCTAATTATAGTTTAAATCATTATATTCATTAATTACTGTGATAATGACAATATAAGAGGAGAGAAAATGGATATATAGCTTTTAAAAATATTTTGATAAACTGTAGTCTATTAAAAATTTTTCATATTTGATAATGTCCTATAGAATTTCTGGGCTATTCTAAATTTTTGCCATCCAATATCATTACATCTAGCCACTATGGCTTCCCTTAAGTAGATCTGTGCCTGTAACTGTAGAATGTTTATTTGATTGCCTACACGTGTTTCGTGACTACCATATTAGTCAGTATAATTATATAACTACATAAATAGCTGCTATCATTTTAGCATTGGAAACATTAGTTATTTTTTTTCTCTCAGAAAGCCTCATGCTTTAAAAGATTTTGTAGAAACAGGAAAGATGGCTCAGCAGGTAAAGGTAAAGCCGGATGACATGAGTTCAGATTTGGCAAGCCCATGTTAATCACAAACAAGCAAGCAAGCAAACAAACAAACAAAAGCCCAACAAAAACGTGCATGGCAATGCCACTTGTAATCCCTGCATTCCTAAGGTAAGATAGGGAAGCAGGCAGAGACAAGGAACTCATACACAAGCTCCAGTCACCTGGTCTGGAGTACATGATGAAATGGCGGAAACAAACATCAAGAAAGATCCTGTCTCACGACTAAGTGGAAGATGAGAACCAAATTCTCTGAACTCTACATGCCTGGCACATACACGCCTGCATTCACAACACACACACACACACACACACACACACACACACACACACGCATACACACATACCACATTCCCTAATAATCCCATTTAAATAACTTGTTTACTGATTTTTATCATATATATATATATATATATATGGTAGCTATTTATCTCTTTAATAAGCCATAGCTAGAATTATATCATAACATCTAACATGCCTCAAAGAAATGATGTTTCCAACCAAAGGACTTCATTCAGAAATGGATGTGATTCTTCTTCCTGGTATTTTAAAATAGTAGTATGGTTCCCAGGTCTTCTAGTAAGGAGAAAGCTAAAGAGTCAGTGGAATAACACCATTCTGAAATCAAGTCACTGGCTCCATTCAAACCCCGTGATGAAATCATGGAGGACACTGAATCAATAAGAGACCTCCATCATCTTTTTTTCAAAACTGTGCATTGATTTTCTTTGTTCTTCTTTGGGCAGTTCAGCTGTTCTTCGTTGTCCCTGACAACAGTGAAGGCACAACAGCTAAGGCACAGAGATTGATCTTGCTTGAGCCTCTGGCCATCAGCAAGCAGGTCCAGAAACCTCCACCTATAAAATGCAATATGCCCTAGGTGTCATGGGCATAATGCCTACTCCTTAGCCAAGCCTCGCCACATGCCCAGCCCCATCCCAATAGTCTCGTCTAACATCCAGTTCCATGACAAAAGAAAAACATTGCTATGCCTCTTTCCTTTTTGTTGCCATTGAGACAAAAAGAGAGTCTTTGTAATGAAGGTTTGGCCTTGCTCCATAGATGTTCTACTCACCAGAGGCATGAAGATTTCAGTTGGTAAAATCAATTATTTGTGTGCCAGGCAAACAAGAGCCAAGCACTCACATAGCTTTTCGGTCACTGGAAAAATCATTTCAATATATTCTTAGCTCACCATTAGGTAAGAAGATGTTTAAAAAAAATCATGACTTGTCATCTTATCTCATAAGCATTTATTTTACTAAATAGCATCAGGTAAGATCCTATAAATTTGTTTGAATATTTATTGTAAGGGCAATTGAGTAATCTATGGCCTTTGTCTTTTAAAAAGTATAAAAGTAAGCTAGAAACATACATTTTTTGGATCTCCATCTTTGACTCTATGATACCTAAGGTATACATCCTGACCAGACCACAGGTACCACTCAGCCCCCATCACCTTAGAATACATCCCTTCCAGACTACAGGTACCACTCAGCCCCCATAACCTTAGAATTATCTCAATTATAGTGAAAATAAAATGGAAAGTGATATAAAGCCAAATCATTAAATGTGACCATTTTTGACTTATACCATTCATAAAAGTGAATACCTTTCTAAATAATGATATCATTTTTAGGTAAGTAAGCATATTTACTCAATTATTTGAGGTAGTTAAGATATCTGCCCTTAACTTCATTGTAAGATTCTTAATGGCATTGATAAAATCCCATTCTTATTTAATATTTTATCTTCACTCGCTATGAGATTCCTTATTTCCCATAGAAAGAAAAGGTAATTCCAGATATAAAGCTAGCAGATAAATCCTTCATGAACTCCATTGTTTATTTTGGAATACTAGAGTTCTGTATTCCTAGTAGTGATCTACCACTTTCTTCTAAATTAAAGATATTTTTAAAACAGCTGTGGGTCATCGCAGAGCTAACTTCATTTTACGAGAGCTACACCTAATCCATTCTATTTGTTGCTAACAAGACTAGAGCCAAGCTGACAATTGACACTGGCTGGAAATGCATAAGGAGTCTGCAGAGTAATAGGGGGATGATTCACAGTTAGTATTTCCTCACAGAACATAAATAATCTACATTGGATTCGCAAGCCCATGAGGTTTAGAAACTACAGGAAGAAACAACGGAATTGAGTGGACAATGAGTGCGTGCAGAGTGGTCGCTGATGATTTCCTGCTGGAGAACGAGCTCTTAAAATGGATGGTATTTCCAGAGAACCTGTCATTAAGTCATGTGCCTAGGAACTAGAGTATGAAAGCGGCTCCAAAATGTTCAGAACTAAATCGAATTCCAGTTCCTGTATAGCCAATGCGGTTGTTACTTTTAAATGCAGTGCTTTTTTGTTTTAACATGGCTCAAACATCAAAATAACATAAAATGGTTCTCAATAAAACAAAGTCTAACAGGCAGTCCTGCCACCATCTGCCATGACTCACCCCATCACAGATGAACCCCTTCTTAAGTTCTTAAGCATTCTCGAAAGGACTCTTTATGTAAATCCACGCAAAGAAACCACCTATTTTGCTACATCCCTTGTCTTACAAGAAAGAAAAGATGTACAACTTAATGACAGATAAATATGCTGTTTGATGGGTTTGCTGTTTCAGACATCTAAAAGGCACTTACACAAATACAGATTAGTACATCTCTAGGCTGTATGGGACCCAAGCATGTACCCCATAATTGAGAGAAAAATTGCTCCATGATACCTGTAGTAACTGTCCAAGCACCACCCTGAAACTTCTGTTTAACACATTTTCCAGAAGTCTTTTTACATTAGTACATAAATATCTTAGGTATCTTTCTGAATTCATATCCTCCTATGCATGTGTACACACTATGTTATCATTTACTAGTCAATTAGGATAACTTCAGTATATCCCTATTTCAAAAAAAGATGGTAAATAATCTTAGATATATGCATAAACACATGTGAAGGATCACTACCAAATAACTAACTAGAAAATAAAAAGAATTAATAAAGCAAAATTAGGACAGGATCTCAAACTTCCTGCAGAATAACCATCAATAACAGAGAAGAGACAGAATTGCCTCATCAGACAAGGGGCACATAGGTATTATCCTAGCTTCATTTCTGTTGCTGTGATAAAATACCCAGACAAGAGCAATTTTAACAGAGAGTTTGTCAGGCTCACAATTACAGGTTCCAGTCCACCTCTGAAGGGAAGTCAACATTGGACTTAAAGCAGCTAGTCATATCCATAGTCAAGAGAAAGAAGAAGAAGAAGAATTTGTGCATGCTTGGAGCTCAGCCTTTACGTGTATATAGTCCAGACTAAATGCAGGTAACATCCTATCTCCCAGAGACATGCCCACAAAACAGCCTGATCTAAATAATTTCTCATTGAGACTCTTCTATATTGTCAAGTTGACAGTTAAAAGGAATTATCACAGGTCACATACCCAACCAACATACTGATCAGGTTTTATAGATACACTTGGAAATCCTTTGATATGGAAGAGACGCCTCAACAGTTAAGAGCACTCATTACTCTTATGGAGGAGCCGGCAGTTTCCAGCAGCCACATGGGGGCACAAAATGGTTTGCACCTCCAGTTCAAGTAATTTAATGCCCTCTTCTGGCCACTGTAGGCTCCTGACTACACATGGAACGTAACACACACACACACACACACACACACACACACACACAGAGGCACGCACAGACACACATACGCGCGCGCATGGAAATAAAATAAATATTATTTTAAAACTCCAGGCAGAAGTGAGTTCCACGTGGACCCCTGAGACCCATTTTCTAGTTCTTTCATCTGGAGGACCCTTGCTGGACACCAAGAGTGTCCTGCTTCCCCAAGGAAACCTTCCGGGACCCTAAAACTAACCAGTTTGGAACCCTGCCCGACCAATCCTCATCCTAGTCAGATCTGCCCTTCATCCTATTTGGTCCACCTGGGAGAGTCTGCAGAGGTGAATTTCATGCAGTCCCCTGAGACCCATTGTCTGGGCTTGCTCTTTGGTCTGGAGGACCCGTGAGGGACCACAAGAGCACATGGAAACCTTCCGGGGACTAGCCAGCATGGAGCTCTACTCCACCAATCCCATCCAGTCAGATGGGTCCGACTGGAACACAGCCTGAAGAGTGGGGTCTGCCTGGGGCACAGCCAGAAGAGTTGAGTATCCTGTCCTCCAGTGACTGGCCCACAGTTTACCCCACCTTCCTGAGAAGTCCTTTAAGTCGGGATTAAAACCAGATGTCTAAAGGACAACACAATCAACAAGACCCAGGACAACACAATCAACAAGACCCAGGACAACACAATCAACAAGACCCAGGACAACACAATCAACAAGACCCAGGACAATACGACGCTGCCAGAGTCCAGCTATGCTACCACAACAAACACTGGATATCCTAATGAAACTAAATCACTAGAAGAGGATCTTAAATCCAATCTTATAAAGACGATAGAGGTTTTTAAAGAAGACATGGATAAATTCCTTGTGGAAATACAGGAAAATATATTCAAACAGGTAGAGGCATTAAAAGAGGAAGCAAATAAATATAAAGAAATACAGGAAAATACACTCAACAGGTGACAGACGTGAATAAAACTGTCCAAGACCTGAAAAGGGGAATAGAAGCAATAAAGAAAACACAAACTGGGGCAATCCTGAAGATGGGATAGCCAGGAAAGAGAACAGGAACTATGGATGTAAGCATCAACCACAGAATACAGGAGACAGAAGAAAGAATCACAGGTGTAGAAGATATGATAGAAGAAACCAGGCAAAATCTAAAAAGTTCGTGACATAAAACATCCAGGAAATTTGGATGAAAATGAGGGTACAGCATACCCAAACTTATGGGGACACTATGAAAGCAGTGCTAAAAGGAAAGTTCAGAATTAAATGAACACTTGCAGTCTCTAGAAAGTAAAAAAGAAATAAACACACCCAGGAGGAGTAGATGGCAGCAAACAATCAAACTCAGGGCTGAAATCAATTAAAAACAAAGAACAATACAAAGAATCAATAAAACCAAGACCTGGTTCTTTGAGAAAATCAACAAGATAGACAAATAACTTAAGTTAGCCAAAGTAACTTAAAGAAAGACAGTACCCAAATTAATGAAATCAAGAATGAAATGGGAGCCAGGCAGCTGTGGCACACACCTTTAATCCCAGAACCTGGGAGGCAGAGGCAGGGGGATTTCTGAGTTCGAGGCCAGCCTGGTCTACAGAGTGACTTTCAGGACAGCCAGGCCTATACAGAGAAACCCTGTCTCGAAAAACCAAAAAA
>JADRCD010226144.1:3488-18651 GCA_019843815.1 Montemys delectorum
GGAAGGAAGGAAGGAAGGAAGGAAGGAAGGAAGGAAGGAAGGAAGGAAGGAAGGAACAGAGGGAAGGAAGCCATGAAATCAAATCGCTAAACTGAGACAAAAGACAACATTAAAAAATAAATAAAATATTAAAAATTAAATCTGGGAGATGGCCCAGTGGGTAAAGGACTTGCTGAGCAAGCCTGGTGACCTAGTGTGGGTCTTCAGAGCCTGAATTATCAGTGGAAGGAAAGAACAGACTCCATCCACAAAGTTAGTCTCTGACCTCACATCACACACACACACACACACACATACACACACACACACACACACACACACACACACACACATCATGCACACATAATAATGAGGAATACAGAGACTAGTCAGATGGCCATGTGCTTAAGAGAGCTTGCTGTTCTTGCAGAGGACAAAAGTTCCATTCCCAGCACCCACATCAGGCAGCCTCCATGACCTGTAACTCCAGCTCCCATGGCTCTGACTCCCTCTGCTGGCCTGCAAGTGCATCTACACTCAAGGGTTCATACACAATTTGAAAATAATAAATTTTTTGGAAGTCAGAAAAAGTTGGTGGTTCCTGAGGGGTGTGTCTGTCCTCAGGGGAGATGCTCATGGTGAAGCAGGGCAGAGCACAGGGCCCCCAGACCTTAGCCCTCAGCTTCATCTCGCAGGGAAGCACCAGCTCCATTCTGTCCCATCTTAGAGGAAGTTACACTTCTGACCTACAAACAGCAGCCATTGGTTTAGAGCCACTTTGGAAGCTGTTAAAGCCTACAGTCCTTTCTACCCCAGAGGATGTGATGTGGGCAAGCTGGGTCCAGAAATCAAGGGCAAGCCTCAAAAGATAGAAGCCATTGTGAACAACAGGGAGCCCACATAAACTTGCTGGTGGGAATATAAACTAGCTAGCCCAACCTCTATGGATATCAGTGTGGAGATTTCTCAGAAAGTAGGCACAGATCCACTAGATCTGTGTATAACTCCTGGTGTTCCCCCAAAGGCGTCCACATTAGCACATCTCAGGAATAGCACATCCATGTTTAGTACAGCATTGTTCATAATAGACAAGATACTGAGCCAACCTAGCTGTCCAGCAAGAGAGAAATGGATAGAGAAAATGTGTTTTTTATATACAGTGGAATGTTTTTCAGCCACAAGAATGAAGTCATGTCATTTGCAAGAAACTGGATGCAACTGGAAACAATAATATTAAGCAAATTAAGCCAATATGAGGGGAAAAAAGCTTCTCTCTTGCTTGTGATTCCTATGTTTTTTCTTCTTCTCCTTACATTCCTTTATTTTTTTTGTTTTATTTTAAACTCCAGATTTTATTCCCCTCCTGGGTTCCTATGTTTTATATAGTCACAGGGAATGAGGTATGTATATATTAAATAAAAGTGGAAGTGAGATTGTCAAATGGAACAAAGGTACTGAGGGGTGATGGTAGGAAAATGGGGGAAATTCAGAGAATGTTCAACAAATGCATGGGAGAAATATAAATGTAAAATAGTGTTTTTTGAAATGGAGACCTTGTAGCAGCTTAGCATGCTGGAAGGAAGTGGGGACACGAGCTCTCGATAATGGGCACAAAGCTAAGTTGTGTATATTCTGGAAAAATATAAGAAATCTAGACTGCAGATAAACCTCCCAGGACCCACTTAAGGTAGACAAGGCAGGGCCAGGGATGTGGAAGAGCACTTACTCAAGAAGAGCTCAAGAGTGCAAGACCGTGCTCAACACTTCAGATGAAATATTTCAAATGAAGTACTTCAGCGTGTTTAAAACATGTGAACTATTCCTGGGCTACCGGCATGCACCACCTTTCCTGTCCAAATTTTCTTCCAATTTAGACCCAATGTCAGTACAGTAATGTTGATCTCTAAATTCTTTCTTGAGCCGACCTTGCTTCAACTTTCCGTGAAGAGTTAGAGTTACTCTTTTCTGCCAGAGGTAGGAAGATGGGCTGCCGGAAGGAGGCTCCATTATCCAAAAGGCCAGGGAAGTCAGACATAGTGCTCTTCCCTGATCTCCTTCAACTCCTTCCCTCTTCCCACCAGGTTTTGTCCCCCACACCCTGCACCTTGAACCCTGCATACCTGAGCCCAGCTCTGGTTTGCTTGTGTGTGTGTGTGTGTGTGTGTGTGTGTGTGTGTGTGTGTGTGTACAGATTCAGAGCCTGAGGTTGGTGTTAGCATTCTTCCTCCACCTTACTTTCAATTGAACCCAGAGCTCATGGACATGGATAATCTAACTAGTCATCTGGCTCCAAGGACCCAGTCTCTGTCTTCTGAGAGCTGGAATTAGAGAGGACGGCCACACCCACCTTGCATTTATGTGGGTTCTGGGAGTCTAAACCCAAGCCCTCATGCTCCCTAGACAATCGCTTTACCCACTAAGGCACCCCCAGCCCTGTATTGTTACTTTATTCATCTGTAATACCTGTTACTCTTCAGAAGGTTGACTAGCCTCAGGCTGCTGGAGCTTAGCTAGCCGTGGTCATAAACAGCCACAAGTGCCAGGACCTACCTGGACAGCAACCTCAGGCTGCTGGTGCTGAGGCATCAAAGCCCAGCACACAGTGCAGGCCACCTCTGAGGTGCCGTCTCCCTCTGGGCTTTGACACACACACACACACACACACACACACACACACACACCCCTGTATCCTCCCTCCTTTACTGTCCTACCTGGAGACAGTTTCATACAGGTTAGGTCTTTTCGTTCCTTTGCTTGGTTTTTTTTTTTTTGCATGTTTTGTAGCTTTCTGTTTTTTCATGACTGCCATGTCAGAGTCAGCATCTGGGTACCCAAGCCTCAAGCAGAATCTCCTCTCTCCATTTTACAAAAGACAGGCTTAACTCATTTCAGTCGACACATGGAAGAACCTGACCAGTGAGAATGCTGGGGGGATTTGTGTGTGACTTCAATTCTTCCCCTCAAATGATGCTATTTGTGTGTCTTGTCTTTGTACTGTAACCCCTGGAAATCTGGAAGTCTAGCCTGTTGATATTCAGCCTGTGAGGTTTGACTAGAACCCAGTTTCGTTAAGTCTGAGGTTTTCTCATCAGTTCTTGCTTTCTCTTTCCACAGACTATTTATTTGAAATAGTGATGTGTTCATGTAACTTTTCTTTTAAGGAAACAAACTCTATTTTTAAAATTTCACCCCCTGAACTTAAGGATTGAAATATGCTGCTGCTATAATTTCTAATAGTTTTCTCAGTGTGTTCGTCTCTATAATCATAAGCAAGATGCATCTCCTAGTTTGCTCTCCTGTGTGGTCTTTGTTAGGCTTTAATATTGGAGTTTTGCTAGAATCTTCTAAAATAAACAGAGAGCCTGAACTCTTTTTTGGTAGTCTGAAGACGTGTAGCTGATATCTCTTCAACAGTGGGCAATGGGAAGGACAGCCTTACTGGATGCTCATTTTTACACCACACTACACTCAGTACTAATTTTTTAACATGTTTTAGGCCCACAATAACTTTCAAGCTTTGTTCTCCTGAGGAGGAAACCAACGCTTAAGCAAGGCACAGCTGCTAAAGCTGGGCAGTGGGATCCAGGCACTGACAGGCTGACGTCAGAGGTCTCTAATACATCTTCTTTGCATAAAGAGGCTAATTTGCATGTCTGAGGGTCCGGTTGCTAGCTGCCCACCTGGCTTGTAGCAGCTACCCTCTGGAGAGCCAGGTGCTCAGTGAATGACATCTTTCGGATTACATCATCCCTCATTTTTCTTGTGTAAGGGGTAGCAGACAGGAAGCACTGATGCATTTTCTGGAGCAGCTGTGTTTTGTCTAAACAAGACTCTCTTTAGTACCCCGGGGGTACTGGCACACAGACCTAACCCCTACCAGGCTCCCACTAGAGGAAGCTTTCCGGTAGTGCCCATGTGTTGCTGCGCTGAATTCTGGGAGCTGGCACGGCTTTCCTGCCTTTTTGAATGTCTTCTCTGGACTGATTTGTCCCAAGGTGAACTCAGCTAAAGGAACATCACACTTAAGAGCTTTGCCCCCGAATGGGCTAGGAAGGTGGAAAAAACACACAGTCTGTCCATTTTCCCTCCTGCCTGTTGAGTACTGGACAGCTGGAAAAAGTCCTAAGAGGTAGAGTCACTTGGCCCTTAGTGTGTCAGACGCTCGACTGCCTCGCTCTATCTCCAAGCCAGCCATCATTTTCCCAACTCAGGTCCGGGAATATTGTCAGGGAAAGGGAAAAAAATAGCCTCTAGCTGTATGTCTAAGTCACTTGTAAGAGACTAGTGGCACAGCAGCCACATAGGTGCCTGACGACATGGATCATGTGACAAGCAGAGTCCTATCACTGATACATAATAGCATCGGGGGCTCTGCTGGGTGACAGACAACAGGGATTTCCATAGGGTAGCAGCTCTTGCCTCCTATCTATAGCAATATATACCCAATAGTCAAAAGCAGTTTCAACAAAGAAAAGACGGAGTGGATTAAAAAAAAAAAAAAAAAGGTGTCCAGTTTGCATGGCCCAGAGATGGGCATCAGTGTCATCAGTGTCTTGAGTGTCTACAGAACTTACTCCTGTGGCTTTAAGAACTGGGCTTGAGAATGGGAGCAGCCTAGCGTGGTCTGACTGCCATCCTCGCTGCTGTGCTTGCTCATTTATTCAGAAAGAATGAACTGCACGTTTAATGGGTATTTAAGGTGTGAGATATATATGCAGAATAGACAGTAGACATAAGCCCTGTGGCCACCTCCTCACAGTGGGGAGTGGGTCTGAAGAGGTGTCTAGGAGCTGTGACTATGGTAAACAGAACAGACTTGGGGGCCCGGAAAGGTGCCCCAGTGCATCCTGGGAGATGTTCAGGAAAAGGGGAGCGCTGGGACTAAAGGGATGTGGGCTGCCGTGGAAAGGGTGAGCAAGGGGAGCTGAGACATGGCTGGTGTGTGCATGCAGCAGGGACCAAACAACATAGGTCTTAGGCAGTCACAGTGAGGTGTTCACCAAAAAAATGGAAGAAGGTGTCATGTGTGGGTGACAACCTTCATTTTCTCTGAATGTTGGATCCTATCATAGTCTTACAAAATGCCTTCAAAATGTCCTAGGAAATATTTATTATAAAATCCTGGCTGAACTATTAGCTCTGAACAAGGAAGGGCAAAAAACTGAAAGAAAACAACCCTAAGACATCGTCTACAAAGGTCTTCAAATGGAGACGAGGGTGGATACTATCAGAAAATGAACATTAACTAGTAAATGAATCCAAGCTTTAAAGCTAACCTTTGTTATAGCAGAATAAATGCTCAATCCAAACTGAGAAAGGTCTAAAAGGTCACATCTCATAGAGGGAATAGCCACTCATAAAGGGAACAGTCTAGTGTAATCACAAAGCCACAGGTGTGTCAAAGTTCACATCCTCCTTTGAGGAACCCCAGTTTATAGAGCATTTCTTACTGATTATTGAGGATTGATGTGAAAAGCCTATCTCACTGTGAGCAGTGCCAGCCCTGGGCAGTGGTCTTGGATAGAATAGGAAAACAGGCTGACTACTTCTCTCTCTCTCTCTCTCTCTCTCTCTCTCTCTCTCTCTCTCTCTCTCTCTCTCTCTCTCTCTCTTTTGAAGGGAAACAAAGGAGGAGTTGATCTGGGGTAGAGGGAGAGGATAGAAAGAACTGGGAAGGGTGGAGGAAGGTGAAAATGCTGTCAGGCTGTAATATGTGAAAGAGGAATAAAAGTTAAAAAGAAAAAGAAAGGAAGGAAGGAAGGAAGAAGGAAGGAAAGAAACAAAGAAAGGAAACAGGCTGAGTACTCCACAGGAAGCAAGCCAGTAAGCAGCCCTGCTTCATGGCTTCAGTTCCTGCCTCCTGGTTCCTGCCGGCTTGAGTTCCTTCCTTTGGTTATGGACACTGATGTGGAAATGTGAGCTGAAATTAATTCTCTTCTCACCATGTTGCTTTTGGTCGTGGTGTTTATCACAGCAATAGAAACCCTAACTAAGACAGGCAGGTACCACCAGGTCTGGCTCATGCTAAAAAATTTAAAAAGACAAAAATCTTCTTCATAGAGTTTTACTCACTTCAAATAAAAATAATCAGATGTGCTTCAGTAATTTACAAATACTTAGTTAAGGAGGAAATTCCTGATAAACTCCCTTCTGTCCAAGCAGCCTCTCCCTGATCCAACACACCTTCCTGAGTGTCACAAAGTGCTTCTGTGAAAGACTTTATCAAGTACCTTCCTTGTTTTTCTTTTATTTAATAGTGTTTATTTTCTACTTGGCATGTCTTTATATTTGTAGTACCCTCAAATACATTAAAGATTCAGGCACACCAATGACAGCTGATGGTCACTTCTGCCTTTTGTCTTCTCATGTATTGTGTTTTTCCACTTTCAAACGTCCACTCTTCAGTCCCTAGGGGACATGGGGACAAGGTGGATATGGAGTGTGATCTATTTCTCGGCCTTTCCATGAATAAAAGCTGCCGAGCCCAAGCCCAGGCGGCCTCTGTCCTTAGCAGGCAGCCCAGGAGGCCTCTGTCCTTAGCAGGCAGCCCAAGAGGCCTCTGTCCTTAGCAGGCAGCCCAGGCGGCCGAGGTTCAGGTGACCACATGGTTAAAAGATTTTAGGCACGGATTGAAGGAGGTGGTGAGATGAATTGAGGGTAAGGAGCTTATTACAAGGGTTGCTTACGCCATGGACAAACTGACAGATAACAGCATGGTGGGAGTTCTGAGGAGAGTTTAGTCCCCCATATCAGAGACAGACAAATGGTGGTGAGGTATCTGGAGAGAGGAAACCAGGCCCTCATAGAGAAGATAGGAGTCTCTTCTTACACCTTTCTATGGATGAAGCCATTGTCACAGCCTGTCATCAGGCTGACTCACAGGACACAGCAAAGAAGGTTGGAGGGAGGGTGACCACCAGATTCTCCTATGACTTAAACTCTCTCCCCAAGTGTGTGCTCCTGGCACCTGGGAATTCTTAGCTAGAGATTCACAATGTCTCAGTAGCCTGGGATATCTGTAGGAGAGGAAGGGTTGCTATAGCTACTGTTGCTTGAACAGCAACTACATTGTAGCACTGGAGTCTTGGAGCCCTAGGTGGGACTCACGAAGATGCTCACATTCTCCTCTGACACTTTGTACCTATTAGCATAGCAAACTACCCTAACATTCATTGGCTTAGTACTATAATCATTTATTATTGCTCCTAACTGTAGACATTAGCTGGACCATTTCTAAGCCCAGGGCTAGGTTTGGCTTCTTGGCTGACCTTTCTTAGAGGTTCGAGGTTATCTGGCAGATCAGCTGGAATCTAGCTGTTGTCTAGAGTGAAGGACCGGCTGAGCTGTGCAGCTGGCATTGCTCAGGAAGCTAGCTCTTGCTCACGTAATCTTGACAGGGTTCTAAAAGAGCAAATAGAAGCCCCAAGGCCTCCTCCTGGACAGGGGCTTGGAACAGCCCTAGCATCACTTCACCTGCATCTGGGTGGTTGGACCCAGTCACAAATCCTGCTCAGATTCAAAGTGGAAAAATCAAGTTGACCTTGTGATGGGAGCAGCCCAAAAGTCAAGCCATAGAGAAGTAAGGATACAGGGAAGGGCGGAAAATCCACACCACTTTTACAAACCATCTACCCCTACCCCTGAGATGTGGGTGAATTTGTAACAATGTTTTCCAAAAGGCAGCTTATTCCCCAAGTGACATCTGACAAATTTAATTTTCACAGATAAGACAATTCTGCAGGTGGCTGGCTGATAGTATTGTGTTTTACAAAAATAAAGAGGAGAGAAGGAATATGTTTGGTGGATATGTAGTCAGGTGTGGGGGAACGGGGTGCCTCTGTGGGCCCACGCTAAAGGATCCCTTCCCCCTGAGGGACCAGCCACAGGACAGTATAGAGTATAGTATAGAATAGAGTTTACCCAGGGCATGGGGAGGGGAGTTAAGAGACAGAGAAAGGCAGAGAGAGAGAGAGAGAGAGAGAGAGAGAGAGAGAGAGAGAGAGAGAGAGAGAGAGAGGCTGGCCATGAGCATGTGGAGAGAGAGGGAGGAGGAGAATGGGAAGAGAGGGGGTAAGGAGCAAGAGGAAGAGAAAGACCAAGGAGGCAAGAGGGAGAGGAGGGGGCAAGCAGATCCTTTGTAGTAAGGCAGGCACACCTGGCTGTTGCCAAGTAGCTGGGGCAGAGCCTAGACAAAATGCCAATAGATAGGAGCAGAGCTCTTGGCTAGGGGTGCAGGGATGCTTGAGACGTCTCTCATAGATGAAGAGCTGGGGAGAGCTACTGGAAGGAGGGCTGTCATTTTCCCATCAGGTCCTCCAACAAGTGATTTACGTGTCACTGACCAGCTTCCTCTCTAGCAACCCATCCAAGAGAGTGAAAACCAGGCAAAAGCTGGCCTTTGATGTCCATCTCAGAGGCCAGAGTGTAGTTCCCTGGCTGCCACATCTGTTCTTCAGGGGAAGCCACACTCCTCCTTCTCCGAGGAGCATCAAATAGTTCCTGGGATTATTTAAAGCCACTGTTCTATAAGAACTGACAGTCACAACTTACAAATTAAGCACCATGTATAAAGCACACAACAGTAGCTATTGGTCATTAGAAACAGTCCCACATGGCTTTCAGCAACTGATGGCCTTAGGGCACAGTCCACCTCCAAGCCTTCCTTGGACTTAGATTCACTGTCAGAGTGTTCTGGAGGGCTGCAGAGGCTCCTATTAGGTTCATGCCTTCCCAAGTTCCACTCTGAAATGTTCTAGCAAGTATCCCCAAATACCCTTGTGCTTGGAGCATCTCGACTTTTCCTTCCCACACAGAGGAACCGGGTCTCAGTGTGGGACGGTTCCTACCTAGCTCTGCTGCATACTTACACGGGCCTCAGAACACAGCAAGGTATTTGTATCTGCTTTAGTTCTTTTTGTTCTAACAACAGAAGATCCAATCTCCCCTCCCACTGAGTGAACAGAGAAATTGTTGTTCTTCAAAGTGAAAGCCTGAGGTTTGTTTGGGCCCCGGTTTCCTGCTGGACCTCTGAGCTCTCTTACTATGTGTCCTGTTTTGGCTCCATGTTCAGACAAGTCTGTCCTCTTAGGGGACAGAGATCACGGCCAGGTCACCATGAAGAAGTTCTTTGATTTCACTAAGTTCTAGGGAACTTTCAGAGTATCACTGGGATGGTTGGCATAATAAGCCTGGGTCACGTGGCCCTGTGTTAGTAGGCTGCGAATGAGATCGAGTGCCCCTATGCTGGTGGGCTGAGCATGGTGGGCGGGGTGTCTGCCGCAGCATCATTTTCCCATTTGCCAGGGAAGAAATTAGAGTTCAGAGCTGGCAACACAGCTAAAGTCTCACAGCCAGTGGCAGGCGAGCTCTCCCCTCCCGCTGCTACTCCTGCTCTGCACGTTGGCAGAGGAAAACTTTGTTTCCACCCACCCTGCACCTCAGTGCTGTCCCATCTCAGAGTCTGGCCAGCCCTGCCCTACCTGATCAGCAGCTTTGGAAGTGATAAGAAAAGAGCAAGGGCCACCACGGACAGGAGAGAGAACATCTGCCTCTCTGCTAAAACCCTGGGTGGAGCTCTGGTCTCCAGACATGGGAGCTGGGCCAATCTGAAAGTTTGCATGGCCTCTCCTCTTCCTGTGCCGCCTGTGCATGAGGTTCAAACACTGAGGGCTTTCTCGGGCTCAGTATGGAAAGGAGTTAAATGTCTTCTGCTGAGCACATGCTGGGGAGGAGCCCCCCAAGGCCCCGCCCTTAGCGGAGGACCTGATGGCTGCTGAGAGAGGCTTTGTGGATGCTAGTAAGCTTCTTAGGGATGGCCACAGGCCACGCACATGTGAGCAGCACCAAATAATAGCAGAACAGTACAAATAAAGGCATGGAGCTGAGGGGAAGACTCGGTAAGGGGCAGGAGAGGGAGCTAGATGAGGTATGAGCAATATATATTATATAAGGGTGTGGAACTTAGAATAAAAGTATTAGTTTGTTGTTGTTGTTTTGTTTTCTTTTAATTATCTGCTGAGCTGTGTTGATGCCTCCTTCCCTGGAAGCCCTCAGCTAGAAGGTCTCAGATGAAGGAGCTGCCTTCCACCTCTAAAAGCAACAGAAGGAAGGCAGTGGATAGAGCCACGCAGGGAGGAGAGACTCAAAGAGACAAAACCAAAACCCTCTCCTCAGGTAGACAGGCCTTCTGAATGGGGGTGGGGGGGAGAGAAAGAGACCTCTGGAGTGAGTGATGCTGTCAGCCCTTATTAATGAAGCCATGGCAGGGGAAGAGGTTGGACCTGATGCCAATGAAAACTCTCACTGGTTTTTCCAAAAAGCCTATAGAGCTTTTCTGGTGAAGGAGCTGAGGGTTGGGACTACCTGATGAGGGCTATGGGTCTCCTGCCAACTGCACAGACATTGGTCTCTCACACACAGTCACACTACAGTTCCCTCTGGGCTAAAGATGAGTCAGGTGGATGGGACACCAACCTGGTCCTTCACCCAGACCAGGGTCTGTTCCATGGATTCAAACGTACTTGAAATGGTGCCTGGCAGGTCACATACTCTGAGCCTCAGGCAACTCTGCAGCCTCCACAGTGCCAAGGTAGAGGGTGGCTGTGCAGTGGTGGTGTCCTGGACAGCATACTCACTGCCAGGATGTCTCAGAAGACAGCCCTGGCCAGAACACACTCAGGGTATGGAGCCAAGCTGGGATGGATTGGTTTCGGGCAATTAATCACCATTGTGGCACGCTGCCCCATTTCTGGATTCCTCCTTTTCTTTATCTGGGCAGTGGAGACCACAGGACTTACCTCACAGCCTCCAGGTTAAATAAAAATGGCTTGGCCTCAAGAAGTTACAAATTGAGCATCCCTTACCCAACATTCTTAGTTCAGAGCTATTTCAGACGTCAAATGCTTTAGACTCGGGATGCTCAACTTGAACCTGCAAATGCCTTTCCATCCCCTCCTCCTCTGGTCTCCTCCAGATGCCCTCACCGCAGAGCATGTAAAGCCCACTTTCCAGCCTTGGGTTTTGATGAGGAGGATGGAAGCAACCTGGGGATATGTGAGTGCTGGGGGCCGGGGGGATTTTACCCACCAGAGGTAGGTAGTTCTCCCGACTTCCCTCAAACCCCTACTCTGAGCTACAAAGGGGCACTTTGGCATCTGGTGGGAGCAAGACCCACGCTTGCCTGTGACTTTTCTCAGAGGTCCAGCCCAGGGAAGACACTTCCCATCGAAGTATAGGAAGTATCACCTCTCAGAATCTGATAAATATAGACTTGTTGAGAAGTTCATTGTGACGTTCAAATACAGCTTAGAACCACCATGGAGAGGAATTTGGTTCAATTTCGATGGGGGATTATCTACATCAGGGTGGCCTGTGGATATCTGTGGGAGCTTGTCTGATTGCCTTAACTGATTTGAAAAGACACAGCCTGAAAGTAGGCAGTACCAATCACTAGCTGGGGGTCCTAGACTGTGTAAGAATAGAGAAAGCTAGCTGAGCACTAAGCATGCAGGCCTCTCTGCTGTCTGCTATCTATATGCCTTGAGTTATGATGGACAGTACCCTGGAATTCTAAACTGAATAAACTTTCTTCCCCAAGTTGCTTTTTACAAATTTTTTAAAATACAGCCACAGGAAAAAAAAAAAACTGGCGAAAAGGCTTAGAGCAATGCCCGCCTCAAATATGGTCAGAGCGCAGTGTACATTAGCTCTGTCCTCCTGGTTTCCGGGCAGTCTGAGCAGGTTGAATATCTCACTCTGAGTCAGCATGAACACCATACACATCTATAAACATCTACAGGTGAAAGAGCCAAAAATATTTGAGAACAATTTTCTGGGTCCTCTCCAGATCCTCATAGCCACAACGAGAACATGAATATTAAATCTAGGATTTCCAGGTTCCCAGTTCCTACCCCCAAGAAATACTGTAGCGAATAAAGGGGCTTGAGCCTGCTGTTCAGCACCCCAGCTCTCAGTCCCTCCCCATCCTCTCCCTCCAAGCACACAGAGAAAACACTCAGAAACAATAACGGAATGAGTCCTGTTTTAAGAGGTACTTAAGTGAATTAAAATCAATATGCAGGCAAGCGTGTCATGGGAGCTGGCGCCCGGAATGTTTTACTGGTAGAATTCTCTGCTTTAGAAGATACTGACCTCTGTAGGGCAGGAAGGTCACGAGGAAGTATCTCTGCCCTGCAACGTGTTCTAGGATATGAGGTTTAGAAACCCTGTGAGCCCATTCCCTCGGAGTCTGACATCAAGTGGCTGTCTCCATGGCTGAAGTGCAGAGAGAAGATGGAGGGTGGGTGTTTGTGTGTTGTCTTTTTCTCACTACCTTAGGTTGAGGTCCTGCCCTACTTTGACTCTATCACTCTGACAAATACCACAACCAAAAGCAACTTAGAGAAAGAAAGAGTTTCTTATTTGTCTTTCACTTCCAGGTCATAGGCCATCATTGGCAGAAGTCAGGACAGGGAGTCTAGCAGGAGCTTGAAGCAGAAACCAGGGGGATGCTTCTTGCTGGCTCACTCCTAGGCTCTAGACACTTTATACAGCCCGGGACCAGCTGCCTAGGGAATGATGTGGTCCACAGTGGGCCAGGCTCTCCTCCAGTAATTAACAGTCAAGACAACTAACCCCATACAGGTATACCCGCAGGCTATTTCCAGCTAGGCAATTCCTCAGTGGATGATTTTACACTTTCCTCTCCGCTGTGTCAAGTCGACAAAGCTCACTAGGACAGTTCTCTACAATGAAGTCCTGACCAAAAATATCATGTAATAATGATTTTCTAAGTAGTGTACATAGGGGAATGAGGAAGTAAGCCTGGGAAGAGACAGGTATCAAATGACATACTCATGAGGGCAGAGATGAGTGATTCTAGTACAGTCCAAGGAATAATTCACACCTGAGAACACTCCAGTTTGAAACAAGGGAACGTAAGTAAATGTTCTCTTGAAGGAATTCCCAAGCATGACAATCTCCTTGTGTCCCAGGCAAAGATGGTTCTAGAAACCAAGTGTGATCCTCAGACACACTGAGGCTGGCAGGATGCATTGTAAGACCCATGAGTACATGATGAGCTGTGGCAGCCTGGACAGCATCCTCCTTCCCACAGCCTGTTCTTAGAGAGTTGTGTAGTCAGACCTGCCATCTGGAGCAGGACCAAAAAACAAAAACAACAACAACAACAACAACAACAACAACAACAAAAAAGACCAGCATTGAAAATGCAAGATACTAGAAAACACTTAGAAAATAAAGAAAAATAGGAATAAATGAAATTGTCCGGAGAGGGAAAGACACCTAGAAAATGCTGGTCATTCAATTACCTCTGCAGCATCAGCAGTAAGACATAACAACCCAGTCCGCTCAGCTCACCCCAGCCACCGAGGCAGCTCCTCTGCCTCGCTCAAGTCTACCATGTTACAAGTGACACAAACACTCTGTGCCTTAGGCCAGCTCATAACCACGTAGCGTGGCCTTTTCCCCAAAGGACCAGGAAAAGTCATTCAGCTCTACACCGATCTCTAGGAAGACAGAATTTGAAAGCTGGTCATTTAAACAGCCTAAAGCAACCCTTATTATGTGTATGGGCCAGTCATTCCAAACAACTGACTGGTTAACCAAAAGTGGAAGGCCAAGGATGAACCTGGGAATCAGGACCTATCTCTCAGGGCATGCTAACTCAAGCATTTAACTATATTTGTAAATTTTTTTTTTTTAGTACTTTTTAAAAAGTGTAATGAATGTTTTGCCGGCTTGTATCTATATGCAACATATACATGCCTGGTACCCAAGGAGGCCAGAAAAGGGCATTGGATCCCCTGGGCCTGGAGTTCAGACTTCAGTTATAAGCCACCATGTGAGTACTAAGCAGTAAACCCAGGCCCTCTGCAAGAGCAGCCAGTGTTCTTAACCACTGAGCCATCTCGTATGTCCTGTTAGTTGGTATTTCTTAACTCAGTGCTCCTACACAAGAGTCTTTCAATAGTCTAATAATGCACCAATCCCTGAAGTCCTTGGCCTCGGGCTTTTAGGCAATATGCCCATAATTGCACACCCTGAAATATGGCCCATGTTCCCTTCTCTGCCCTATGAGAAACTTTTGAAAGCATAATCCTTGGTTGGTATGTGGTTCAGTGTTGAACCAGCTGCCAAGACAATGGCCCTGTGTCTGTGTTACTTCCAGATCGTTCTGGAAGTCCCCTCTAGAGCTGCATGATGCTGCTAGGAAGTGGTAGACTCATTAAGAGATAGAACTTGGTAGAAGGATGTTAGATCACTGGGGATCTGCCCTTGAAGATGATGTTGGGACCTGGACCCCTTCCTCACTCCCATCTCCTTGACACTGTGAGGTAAACACAGTGATCCATTCCACACACAAGACATACTGAGAAGTCATGCCTCACCACAGGCTAGCTGATCATGAGCTGAAACCATGAGACAAAGCCATTTCTACTTTCAGGTTGGGTTTCCTGTGTGTTTGTCACAGTGACAAAGCTGATTAGATCACAGGTTTAAATGCCGGAAGAGTACTAAGGAGAGGCCTACATCTGTGACCCTCCAATTCTAACCCATGAGATAGATCACAATAACATCTTCCAATAAATCCATAACAGTACAAATCCTATGCTAGCCACAGGGTCCTGGGCACAGCCCTTGCATCCACCAGGTAAAGCGCTGCTTGGCAGCCCTCTGCTACACAGTGCAGCTTACATGTGGTCACTGTGGTTACTGCCATTCTCGATGGTATTGGCCTGCACCTTCGAATGGTGGGCTACTCTCCACCATGACATGAGTATCTGCATCACTCTGATAGACTAGCACATCCAGTTTTGGATCCTATAATCTTAAAGAACTTACAATTTCATGGCTCATGACAAAGGAAGATAAAATTACAGTAGTAATGCTGAACTGTAGAGTAAGGTTTACAGAGTGGAATAGGGAGGCCTGGTGTTTTTCTTATAAACAGTTATCCATCCCATCTTATGTGCAGATTGCCCAAATACTCAGAGAGTAAGCACTCTTTATTCTTAGAACCAGTTGCTCCTCCTCCCTTCTGCCAGGCCAGGCATCCTCCTTAGAGCCAACAACCATATTATAAAGGAAGGCCTATGGTCCAATAAAGGGCACTGTGGCTATGCTATAGATAATTATTCTTAAACAAGAAATTAAACAAAGACGT
>JADRCD010226145.1:11771-32226 GCA_019843815.1 Montemys delectorum
GTTTGTTCTTCATAGCTTGTTCAGGCAGTGGCTTTTTAATAAAACACAGGACCAGAGATGCCACCGCCTACAATGGGCTAGGTCCTCTTCCCACATCAATTATTAATTAAGAAAATGCCCTATAACATGTAAATAAAGAAAATTTCTAATTAAAAAAAAAGAAAAAAAAAAAAAAATACCCTACAAATTTGCCTGAAGCCAGATCTTATGTGGAGACATTTTCTTAATTGAGGTTCCCTCCTCTCAGGTAAGTCTAGCTTGTTTCAAGTTGACGTAAAAACTATCCAGCACAACATTTGACAGACAGGGGCTCTACAATCAAACAGAAACTGTTAACAGGTTCTGCTGCCTGAGACTGAGCACACCTAATGAGAGAGCACATTGGTCAAACAAACAAACAAACAAACAAAAAGAGGGGATGGCCTTGAGTTACAGCAGAAAAAAACAGGAGCCTGTTGGGTCGCCACAGCTCTATCCCAGGTAGGGTGGAACCTAGCATCTCCTGCTTCATTCTTCTAACTCCACATCCCATAGCCAAGCATGAGGCCTATCAGATGGAGGCCTCCATAGGCTGGATGTCTGTGGATCCCTGATTACCACGGCCCAGTTCCTGTCTCCCCGGCACTCCCCAGGTTTCTACTCTGACTCCCTTTAAGGTTGCCTACGGGTTGGAAACTTGCCAGTTGGCACAAGGAACCATCAGTCTGTATCTGGTCCCTGAGTTCCAGGAAGCGTGTTGATTGCACCTGACCTGGGAGTGGCCTTGTTGTGGAGCAGCCATGCTGTCTGAGCCTGCTGCTGGAGGTTACTGAGGGTTTCCTCTTGGCCACAGCACATTCACCCGTCATTCATCCCAATGTCTACTGAAGCTCCAGCGGCACGCATTCCATGAGCATGAGGGCAGGACAGCCCACAGCGATTGATTGATTGATTGATTTCTTTAAAATTGTTTGAAATCTCAAGCTTAAAAGAAAAACAGAAAAGCACAACTACAGTACCAAGAGCCACCATTCATCCTGGACCATGTAAGTAAGGGTAATCTGCTAACCAGATGCCTCATCAGCCATAAGCGCATTGATGCTCATTCCATTCTAAGCACAACATGACCATCAAAAATCAGAAAAGAGACATTACTGCACGTCCCGTTTGCTCCTTAGTCCCTGTGCGCATTCCACCCAACGCCTGCAACTGTCCCTGATAAACAAGAGGAGGCAGTAGCATAGGTTCATCTAATGCTTTTCCCTGTTCAGTCCCCAGCTCCAAGCTTCATTCACACTGAAACACCTCCTACCATCTTCCTTTCATTTTTACGACCTTGACACTTGTGAAGATTGCAGGCTGACTGGTTTGCATAGTGCCTCTCAAGTTGGTTTTGTTAAATGTTTTGTTGTGCGTTCGGGGAAGGAGCGCACAAACTAGTGAAGTGGTGAAGTTTTCCAAGGGTGTTCTCAGGTGGAACCTGGTCTTAACGTGCACCACTGTCAATATTGTTGACTTGTTCTCCAACATTTGCTTGGCTCAGATTCCTGAAAGCCCAAGGAGGCTGGCCATGAGCAGGCAGAACCAAGAGGGTCTGGGGGTGTGTCTTGTGTGAATCTCCTCTACCTTGGGTGGTGCCCTCTGCCCTGACACTGTTAGCGGAGATGGGATAAACTGATGAAAAGAAAGAACAGACAGGGTATGCTTTGGGGAGAAAATAGAGAAAAGTTAGGCTCCCCCTTTATTCATTTATTCACAAAGATAGGTGTGCAGTCTCTTCCTTAGGCAGAGTGACGCCAGTGCCCATTGTAAGGCATGGTGCCCCAAAGGAGAACATGTCATTTTGTAGAAATACTGCACTTAACTCGACGTGGGACAGCATTGAGAAAGGATGCTTAACCCAGGCCGGTTTGAAAGATAAGCAGTCCAGCACAACAAAGAGTCTGATTCTTTTCGACACAAGCAGAAACCTGAAAGTAACTGAAAACAGAGAAGCGGGCCTAACTATATGCAAAAGGAGGCCTCATTCCATAGCGATAGGAACCACCAAAGGGTTGGAAGCAAAGTGGCCAGACCACAGGGACCTCTTTGTACACTGTCTGAACCGGGCAGAAGACATCAACGGAAACAAAAGGAAAGCAGGTTGCACAAGTACATACATGAGCAGACATCTGAATGGATGTCTTCCAGATCAAAGGCCAACAAGGGTTAACCTGGGGCAGGAACAGTAGAGCAGAGACAGGGACTGGCTTCCTCCATGGAAATATAGGAGAAGCGGGCTTCTACAGAGCAGTGAGGGATAGAGGACAGGGAAACTTCAAGGTAGCCCTGAGGGCTTCTGTGTTAAGTACATAGTGTGGAGAGCCTCTGACTACGATGAGAAGAGGAAGTGTGAACAACTTAACACCGCCAGATATAAAAACCAATCCCCCAATCTCTTAAACATATGATTCGCATCTCATCCTGAAAACTGGACTATCTCAAGGTCAAGTCTGATCTATTGGACATCATGGTGTGCTGGGTTTCAGTTTATGATTCTATTACATTTGTGTCCCCAGTGTCACTGCTGTAGCAAGTCTGGTACAGGCAGAGCTTGAAGTAACTTTCATAACATTGTAAAAAGGGGAGGGTTGGGAGACACGTTGATCCTTCGTGTCCCTCCCCAACTGCCATCTTCCTGTATTTCCCTAATAATTAATTCCAAGAGCACTGGAGTTGGAGCAGCCTACTAATCGTTTGGTTTTACAGCATACATCTCATATATTTTCTTTTAAGCACAGCCAATTATCTTCAAGTGTATGATTTCATGAGGTCCCTGTAAAATGCCTGCAAGCATGCTAGGATGTTAAAGAGCTAAATGAGGAGACTGTATATATTTTCATTATGATTACTTATTGAGAAGTGACAATCTCACATTTGATGAGAATCAAGAGACACTTACAGCTCTTTTTCTCTCTCCACATAATACGTATGCGATTTTGTTTGGGAAGAGCAAGAGCCTCTGTTCTCGTTCTCATTCTCTCTCTCTCTCTCTCTCTCTCTCTCTCAATATTTTTTTATATGAGTACACTGTACCTGTCTTCCGACATACCAGAAGAGGGCATCATATCTCATTACAGATGGTTGTGAGCCACCATGAGTTTATTGGGAATTGAACTCAGGACCTCTGGAAGAACAGCCAGAACTCTTAACCCCCAAGCCATCTCTCCAGCCCCCCGTTATTTCTTTCTTTTAGTCACTTCTCTTAATACACCAAAAGCCAAGTATTCAAGTCTGAGATGGAGAATGAGGACATTCATAATCAAACCTGTACAATGCCAGAGTGAACCAAAACAATCACGTGGACAATTACATACTGTATTTGTTCTATACAAAGAAAATACCACAGCATCATAAATATTTCATGAGCAATTTTTGTCTTTTCCTTCCACAAATTTCCTCCTTTGAACCCATGTTTTTTTGTCATTTATCTCACTGCATCATCCTGAGGTGTAGCCTGCCATTCCTGACACCAGTATGTTTTCATGGTAATGTAGCATATGACAGCCAATAGGGATCCTCACTTCAGGTCTGATGATCATCACGTCTGCATTCAGCAACTTGAATGCCTTTCAGCTCCTAGGCTCCCTACGTCTACGGGAGACCACAACAATCTCTCCCAAGAAGACTCGTCAGAACATTAACTGAAGATTGCAAGTGGAGGCTTCTAACCTAGGCCTAGTGTTATTTTGTAATCTTCAAAAGTTAAAAACCTGAGCAGGTACACTAGATGGTGGCAGAAAACACCTTTAATCTCTGCACTCAGGAGGCAGAGGCAGACATATATGTACGGTCGAGGCCAGCCTAGTCTACAGAGCAACTTCCAGGACAGCCAGGGCTATGCAGAAAAACTGTTTTGAGGAGGAAAAAAAAAACGGTGTAGCCAGGGAGATTGCTCAGGAGGTATAAAAGGGTATGCTGGGCAAGCCTAATTATCTTAGTTCAATTCTCAGAATCCATTATTTAAAAAACAAAACCAAAAACCTCTAAGCAGAGAATTGGCAAAAGTGTATATAATAAGCCCTGCAGGAGTAGAAACAATAGAGACCCTGCCTTGAAGGCCAAGACAAAAGAGGAGAGCTGCCAATTCCCAGGAACTTGTTCTTTGACTTCCACAAGTAGCAAGGCATGTACAAAAAAGCACATTTACACACCCTACAGACCACACACACACACACACACACACACACACTAAAGAACTCTTTTATAAAAGAGTTGACTCATAAAAACAAACACACAATGAGCACTCGATAAAGATATATTAGCTTCAATGAGATGTCACCATTGGCAGGACGCAGACATGGGTTCTAAGGGTTACAAGAGAGAAGACACAATTATGCTCACTTCTCAAAAGAAAAAGTAATGAAACCAGGTTTCTGATGTTGTCATGAACTAGGTGTTAGAATTGGACTTTGTATCTTTGCTCATGGACAAGAATCATTGGTAATGCAGGTACTCCTTATAGACCTATAACATAACCGAAATCAAGGAAACAGCAAGACAAATTAAACATCACTGGACAAAACAGGACATCTTGGGAGAGCAGTGAGGGGATGTCACACAAATAAGAAAATCCCATGAGCTAGGCACGAGAGTAAGGAGAGGAAAAATCAGAGCGATGGCTGCTCTAAGATACACTAAAAGGAACAGTAAGCCTGAGTGCACCACACCCTGAAGAGTCATTTATCTCTATCCAATAGCTGAGCCCAGAAGACATAGGCTTCAGACTGAAGACAGGAAGGTACCTCAGAAGACTCGAGATGACTGTGAGGTCAGCCACAACATTGGCTTTAGTGAACAAGCTAGATTATTTGCAAAATATATACTCAGCCGAATTAATTGGGTTTTCCTGAATATAAAAATCTGAAACAGTACAAGATGCACAAGAAACCTGGAATGCTTTTTTTCAAGGCTTCTTTGAAAAAGATACTTTCCTAAACTCATTTGTCTTTTGTCTTTTTGCTCTTTAGAACAACAATACTTTAAAGAAATATCCTACACTGAAAATAAAAAGATTCGATTATCAAATATTTCACAGAAACTGCTAGAAAGCCCTGCTCATCCTGGAAGTGCACATATCAGGAATATTAGGAGGAAAGCACAGGGCATTCACAGCATATGTCAGTAGGCTGTTGAGCACATTCCTGCTCACACAGTGGGCCCTGATCCCTGCTGACCTCCCTGTGAGCTGCCCTGTCTCCTCTGAGCCTCAAATTTCTCATGAGCACAGCGAATAATATACATTCATTAGGACTGTCAAGAGAATTAAAGACCTGAGATTTGTAGTGCCCAGCACAGTGTCTACAAATACAATAGAGACACTGTTTAATGCCCTCCCTACTCCCAGGGTTACTTTTTATTATTGTATAAGCACATAAAATGTAGTGAATGGTTTTTAAGCTTGAGTCACAGTCATCTAGGAAGCAAAAATGTTAGCCTTTTCCCTTCCTACCTTTCAGGATTTCAATGTTTCTACTGTAAGCTTGGTCCACATGCCATTTAAATGTAAACACCCTATTTATTTATTTATTTATTTATTTATTTATTATATGAGTATATTTTAGCTGTCTTCAGACATACCAGAAGAGGGCATAACAACTCATTTTAGATGCTTGTGAGCTAGCATGTGATTCTTGGGAATTGAACTTAGGACTCCTGGAAGAGCAGTCAGTGTTCTTAACCACTTAGCCATCTCTTCAATCCCAACACCCAATTACTATGTCTCTTTCTTCTGAAGATATTAGATCTATTTTACTGAAAAACAGGATAAGAAACTAAGGTAGGGAATAAGAAAGGATGGTTCACTGACTCTGTTTACACATCTGTCTATCTGTTTCCCTCTCAGTAAGCACCTCCTGGATACTTGAAACAATGGAACACCTTTCTAGTGATAATCAGTAAAAGAACCAGGAACCCATCCTCCAGCAAAGCGTGAGGGGTAGGCAAGAGGACAGAATGTAATGCTGTTCCTATCACATCACTGCCAACCATTGTGTCAGTCAGGCTGCCCTTGATGACAAAATACATGAGCAACCCAGACGACAAATGGCTAACTTAAGTCAGAGATTTGGTCCTTAGGTGTTTGGCTTCATTCAAGTGGGGCCCATGGCGAAGGCAAATGTCATGGTAAGGATCCCATGTCAGATTAATGCAGTTCACATTCTGGGGGGGGCGCGGGGGGAGGAATCACAGAGGATAGATATAGGAAGGGGAATCCTAATGCATTCTTCAAGGGCATACCCACAATGTCCTAGTCACTCTAACTAGGCCTCACCTCCTAGAGTTTCTATCATCCCCACACAAGTCTTACCACTTGTACTTTTGGGGGGACATTAGCAGTCCAATCAAAATGCCCACTAATCCTTAGACAGTGGAAGAAGGATGACCACAATCTGTGCACTTTGAAACACCCATGTGTTACTCCATGCCAGATGCATGCTAAGATGTGTTACTAGGTGAACTGGTCTCTGGAATATTCCTGGACAAATACATATGGCATGGGCCTGCATGTAGCCTCTTAAGGTGATCGAGAGACTCAGGAAACAAGTTACAAGCCATGAGTACATTCTAAAATGATGATTGAAAGCACAGTAGAGGAGGGGCTGGAGAGGAGGCTCAATGGTTAAGAGTGCTGGCTCTGCTTTTCGAGGACCTCGGTTTGGCTCCCAGCACCCACGTGATGATTCACAACTGCCTGAAACCCCTGTTCCAGGGGATCCAGTGTCTTTTACTGACCTCTATGGGCTCCCGCCCTTGTGTATACATGCACACAAATAAAATACAATAAGAAAACGTAGTAACTACTTTAACCAATAATGTGGTTTATTACTAAATGACCTTGATACTGCTGTCAGCATGTAGTCTGTTAACAGCAACTTTACTAGTGCATGGGTACTGTTCAGGGCACTGTGACCTTACACTCCAGTGTCACTCTAACAGGAATTCAGCCCTGATGTTACATCATGGATTCACTGATACATATGCATTCTGTCATTAGTCAAAATGTCACCAAGTAGAGGAACTGTACCTCTAGACCACTTGAGCAGGTGTGCACTTATGTGTGAGGTTCTCACCCCGAACAAGCACAGGAAAGCTCGTAAAACCCACAGGCTCAAAGGACAAGGCACTGTTGAAATATGAATACTGAAGTGTATTCATCAAGTCAAGCCAAATTTCAGTTTCAGGCAGAAATTCCTGTTTCAGCCCTCACCAGTGAGGGCTGGTGTCATATCCTGTATCTAACTCATTCAGCAAACTCTTAGGGTGAGGAAATTCTCACAGAGGCCTGTGATTTTTTTCTTGTCAATAAATTTGGATCCTGTAAATGGTTCCAGGTCAAGAATTCATGGTGGAAAAACACCAGGGCCCCAACTCAAGTTCAAGAGAACTATGCAAAGTGACCGTGCTCCTCCTCTACTTAATACCAAATGCCTGTCCAGCCCAGGCAGAGGGGAAGCTAAGCACAGCAGCTTCCTCCATAGGCTCCACCCCCATTGACTCAACCAGCTGCTGAGCGTAGCAGTCTGTGGGTTTAAAATGGTGACTGTGCTGAACTTGTAAAAAAAAAAAAAAAAAAAAAAATCCTATTATTACTCTCTAAATTATACAGTGTGATAACTATTTACATAGTATTTGCATTGCATTCGGAATTACACATCATGTAGAGATGATTTAAAGACTCCCAGAGGGTGTGGATAGGTTACATGCAAATTCTGCACCATTTCTAGGCAGACACTTGAGCACCCAAAGCAAGATGCTATTGTGAGATGTTCCTGGAATCGTGTGCTCGCTCTCCCCCCCCCCCCCCCCCCCAGCGCCTGCACTCTCGATCGAGCATACACACACACACACACACACACACACACACACACTCAGGATGACCGCACTTGCCTGTTAGCCACTAGGCAAGTGTGCAGAAAAGGAAGAAGGCCTTTTCTCTTCGTCTGGTAGACAGTCACCATCCTTCCAGAGCATGCAGAGACTGCCGCGGCTGGAACACCAAGCTGCTTGGATGGGCATTTTACAAATTCGCCAAGACCAGAGGCACTAGCACTAGAGTCGCCCACGGCACCACTTCTCTAACCCACTCGAGAGATTTTTGACAAACCTCATTCTCCACTTTTCAGTCCTCAATCTTCTGTGCTATACGTGGGGATAATAAAGATCTTTCTTTCCGCCACAAGCCAGCATAAACCCCTTTCTCCCATCAGATTCCCAGAGTCCTCCGAAAGATTAAACAAATGTAAATTTGCAAGTTATAGGACACAGATATGTGTCCCCCCCCCCCAACTTGCTCATTCTCTCCCCCTACATCATGTGACAAGTGCCAATTAATTTTCCAGAAGCATCCTTATTGATTTAGTGACAAGTGTCTGGGCTTCTGGGGACACCTTAGCTCCAGGCCGGCCATTTCCTAGCTCTTTAATATGGCACAAGTTTCGTGTGTCACTTGCTTGCCACCGCAAAATGGGATAGCACTCAGCTTCAGGGAGAGTTAGGTGCTGTCAGTGAGATGAGCCAGGAACATCAGATAGCATATGCTCCCTGAGTTCCAAGGCCCTTTAGCTGTCATCCAGCAAGATTCTTTACTTAAATATGGCCCAGTGAGCCTGGGAAACCAGCATGCCCTATGATACAACTGGAATGACTATTAGTATATTGCCCATATATCACAGGAGCCATGTAAACAAACCGTGAAGCCAGTAGGATCAGCTCCGAAAGAAAAGAAAAACCTCCTGCTCCACACAGCAGTACATTCACCCTTAGGAAGTACCGCATTACTTTTTTTTTTTTTTTTTTTCATGTGTTTACCTATTCCTAAAAGTTCATAAAAATCACTTTAGGGCATAAACGCCAATTACAAGGCATTTTAACTAAAATATGATTTTAAAGCCACAGGCATTTCCTTGCACAAATTAAATACTACATCAAATATAGAGTTCTCATTTGGAAAGTCTACCGATTTCTCATAAACATAGAGGAGAAACAGGGAAGGAAGGAAGGAAGGAAGACATCACATCACAAACCACTGCCTGCCAGCAGTGACACTGGATAAGCTCCCTTTTAAAACAGCAGGAGGAAAGCCAGCCTGCCACTCCAGTAACTAGCACAGGAACCCCAGTCCGCTCCTTATCGCACCTTCCAGACCAGTGCCTTGTCAAGGAAGAACTATGATTTAAACCACCTTAAAGATGGCACAAAATCCGCTGTTTTCAGGCTAAAAGACAAACCCGGCCGCTGTTAGGTTTCAACATAGGTCTAATCAGACCTCATTTTTCTGCACTTTTACAGTTGCTAAGCAAGCAACCCTCTGGGAATGGATCTATCTGTGAAACTTTCTTTCAATCTCGTCTTAAATGGACAATGTTCTCAAGTGAAGGCTCATGAAGATTTTGCCAGGGACTTAGAAGAGTCCTGGGGTCCCCCTTATCCAGAAGACTCGGCCTCAAAAGAAACTTCCACCTACCCGGATGCTGCATCTTTAGCTGGAGTTATAACAGCACCATCCAAAGGAAAGTAAGGAGTCCCATGGACTGAAGATACCAGGAGAGCAAGCACGTCCAGAAAGAAGTGTGAAGCCAGAGCCTAACTCTCTCTACCCCTCCCTTGGTAAAAAGTTAAGAGCTAGATATACCCCTTGGTAGGCGGATAGATAGGGAGAAGAATCCTGGCTAGGTAATAAAAGTGAGGAACATCCAAGATAACCAGCTTCTCCACCTTTCTGACTTGAGACAAAAGGCCTGGTGAATGAAAAAGAGAAAAGACATAGTTGCTCCTAGGTATGGTGGAGGAGAAGGTGCACTATAGAAATGAGGGAGAATACAGACAGGGGCAGAGGCAAGGACATTCAGAATCTGGGATGAAGATGGCCAGACAGAGCAGGGCCATGTGAAGAGAGATGGGGGAAGATAGCAAAAGAGGAACTGCCAACTAAAGAGGTTGGGATTGGGCCAAGTCACTGGCCACCAATCAAAACTCACATAGCCAAATGGCAGAGTTATACAGGGACCAGAGAAGCTGGGGTAAGGGAACCCTAGCCCAGCTCTAGAAGTTTAGGGTAAGGGGTGGGGTTTGCCAGACAGGTGGAGCCTATAAAGACTGAGACAGAAGAAGGGATGCTGGGAGAACCTGGCAGCCAGGGTCCACTTTGATATGTTAATCGGCATCTCAGCCTTTTGTCCTGGGATTAAGACCCAACACCTAGCAGCTTAAATAAAGGTCTTGCATGTTTTTGTCCCCCACCAGTGAGCTGGACTGGCTCAACAAGTTCAAGGCCTGATCAGGACATGTTACACATCAGTTGTCAGCCAATCGGCCATCCTATCTTTCATCAAACTGAACAACCCTAAGTTAGGAAAGGAAAGTTCTTCAGAGACTTAAAAGGCCCCAGACTTTTGAATTCTTCAGTTTCCCCTCTTGCAGAGAGTCTTTTCCTGTGTGTCTGCCACATGCATGCGTTTCCTGATCCCTAGTAAACAATCTTCCTCACATGCTGATTCTGTCTGCCGTAAGTCTGCAGTATTTTGAAATTTCTCTGCTGCTCTCGAGATTTTTTCCTGTCTTTTAACTCTTTAACTAGCAGAGAAAAATGAACTCGATCAAGAGGCCCCAAGGCTATATCATCTGCATGCTTCCTAAGAGGATTCCTAAGCTCACGTCTGAAACTTGAGGAGATGGTGGTCTGGACATACTGCACCCAAAATGTCACAACAGAAGCCCGAAGGCCGCTCACACCTGCTCCTCATCATTCCCTCCAGAAATGGGTCATAAAGCTTAGAAATGACTTTCAGACCTTCCCTGCCCTGAAAGTCATATATAACCCTCAGTGAGAGGTGTCTCTCAGTTCTCAGCAGGAAGGGCCTGAAGCTGCAGACTGACAAGAGACTGAACCAACAGGCCTTGTAAAGTCTCCCCAGTTCATTATGGTTGGATCATACTCTATATGCAATCACAATCCATAGGATGTTAGAATCTAGCCTCTGATATCCTACTGAGACACTGGGGGGGGGGGGTTCCCTTGCTAACAGGGATTTCTCACTTGGGAAGTGAGTTAACATCAAAGGAGTTACAACCTCTCTTGGTAAGCAGGGAGCATGAATCCTGCTCCCCAACCTCTTCCTTGCCTCCAGCCTGGGGATCAGTGTCTGGCTGAAGGCTCTAGCCTCTAGCTCTGAAATCTCCTAGATTCTCACAAAGCTGTAAGACTAGTCTCCTACCTTTGCCATATGGGCCCTTATTTCTCTCTTCAGAGATCCCAGCCAAGTTTTCTGTCTTGAAGTGCTGGAAAAACCCCAATACACCACACACACACACACACACACACACACACACACACACACAGAGAGAGAGAGAGAGAGAGAGAGAGAGAGAGAGAGAGAGAGAGAGAGAGACATGCAGTTGTCTCTCCTTATTCCACAAATGCATTTCAGGGTCCTCCTAAACTCCCTGCCCATGCAGAATTTAACTATCTGTTCTTAAACCTACTCACAGGGACACAGACTTGCCTGCCAGAATGACCTTAAGACCCATGTGGGGTGGGTACAGCTGCTGGGGAATTCTGGATGGGGGCCTCTATATTTCTTACTAAAGCTGCAGGGTAAAAAGGAATCTATTGGTATTTCCTTCATGTTTGAAGACATGATGCCTGGTCCTAACCATCATATTTGCTATGGGGATAGAAGGGAATGACTGGCTTGGACCTGTGATGACATCCTCCAGTCACTTAATGAATGTGTTCTGGTGCTTCTGGTTCAGTCAGCAATAAAGATCTGCATAGCAACAAAACACCTCAGATCTTTGCTCACTCAGTATTTAAGTCAAGGGGCTGTACACTAAGCAGCTCCTGCATTCCACAGCTTATATCTAAGGTTCCCAGATGAAAGTCATCAGAAAATGAAATAGGCAAAAGGAAATGATACCGACATGCTGGAAGAGAGCCTGGCGTCTCTTCGTATACTATAAACCTGGTATAACACAAAACCCAGCAACTGTGTGCCTAGGTAGGAAACCCAGATCCCTTAAGAGATGAGTCAAGAGTGTGCATCCACAAGAAAACACTGTGAGCTGAAGTGAACTGCAAAGCTAGCAATCCGGGCCTCAGTGGGCAGACACGGAAGCAGTGCAACAGAAGGCCAGGCTGAAAAGGCTGCAAACTGCATAATTCTCAATTTTTGCCACTCCAGAAAAGACAAAACTGTAGAAACTCGTAAACGGTAATTGCCAGGGGTCTGGGGGCCAGAAGGGAGGGGAGCGAGGAGAGACAATAGTCACACGACCAAGAACTATTCTTTCTGACACTTGTAAAAAGGTGACATGGGACACTGTGGGATTGTTGAACCCCATGATTTCTGTGAAACGGAAAAAGCAGTCTCAACCCCAGACCCATCCCTGAGCTGGGAGGCTCCCTGCTTCCTGCTACTGGCAAGTGAAGCCCTCAGCAGTCAGGGGCTCCCACAGCTTCCTTCTCCTGCTCTCTCACCTCAGCTCTTTGCCACTCCCTCAGCTAGCTAGCACGACCCAAGGGTTCCCATCAATAATGACAATTTGGCAGGAAGAGAATCGGTTCAGAGACTCCCTTTGTTTCTAGAAGTAACAACTTAGTAAATATAAATCTCCCAGACGGCTTCTGCAGAGGTCCTGATAATGCAATACATACTTCAGCACGCCCACCTGTGAGGCCCAGGGCTTCGCAGGCCTGAGGCAGCACTTCCTCCCTGTGGAGGGAAGCTAGGTTTTCAAGCTCATTATGAAAAGAAGGTTTTCTGGTTCCAAAAGCTTCCTGGACACTTTCTCGTATACTTCTGTTTATCTTTTGGAATGCCAATCTAAATACTAAATTCTAAGTAGATTCCAGATGTAAGTGGTTTTGTAAAGTGAGTTATTGCTTGGCTGTGTCTCCTGCCCTTTTTTTTTTTTCACCTTTCGAATTTTTTTTTTTCTGAATTAAAAGAAAATAGCACATGACCAGGAGACTTCACTGAGAGTTCCAGCTCCATGAGATACGCAAGAAGAAAGCCTTGGCTAACCCAGCTTCC
Source organism: Montemys delectorum (assembly GCA_019843815.1). Lineage (NCBI taxonomy): Eukaryota > Metazoa > Chordata > Mammalia > Rodentia > Muridae > Montemys > Montemys delectorum. The sequence goes on from JADRCD010226145.1 coordinate 24,824, forward strand.
CTGAAGAGGCATCACTTGGGGCCTGATCAATGAAGCAATGGTAATGGCGCCACCAGTTGGGTATTGACATGGGTTATAGCATCATTCTGACAGATAATGAGATTCTCTTGCGATGAATCACCCACAAAAGTGGGGCATGGGTGTTCTGAATACCTCAGCCTAAAAGATCGAGAGAACCCAGGGAGACACAGTTTCTCTCCTAAGTCAGCTGTCTCCTGTCCTTTGCACAGACTGTTCCCTTGGTCTTTAAGAGCCTCTCCCTGCAGTCTCCTCCCCTCCAGGCCTCACCCTGCCCCCACCCTCTCCGTCACAGCCACAGGCATTATTCAGGACACAGCCAGGGAGTTCTTCCTAGTGGAAGCATTTTCAACGTCCCCAGACTAAGTTATTCAGTTCTTCCTCTCTGCCCGAGACTGCCTGGTACCTCTCTTCTCTCTAGTGACTACAGCATCTGTTTGCAGGGAGCTGTCGAGGACAGGGCCTCTCTGTGACAGTATGCCGCCTAACACAGGTCACCCACAGATGTCTGCTCAATACACAGATCTGCACAGGCAAACACAAGGACCTCTCCAACAGGCCTGTGTTGCAGTAGGCTTTAAAAGTTCATAAGGAGAGTCTTTTTTTTTTAAGCAAGAAATATTTTAAAGTTTGATAAGATATTCTCACACATAGTGTGTATCATTTAGCCCCCCCCCAAAAAAAATAAGGTCACAAAGTTTAGCTCTGAGAAGGGCGTACTCCTCTGCAGTCACTTCCATGTTGCATAGAGACTTAAAAACAGGTCTTTCAAGTAAAACAAATACACTTTTGGTTTGGCTGGATGGACACACATAGATATGACGTAATAAATGCACGGGGTCACAAATGCTGCCTCCCAGGCATTGTGTTGCTTTATTTCACAGCTCTGGCTGCCATAAACCAATGCAGCGTGCATGTGTGCCAGGGCACTGCAGTCAAGTGGAGTACTTGCTGGGAGGAAGGGCGTCCTTAAGAAGCTGTGAGGGAGCAGTACTGGGGGCATGGCCGTTTAAACACGAACTGGCTAACTCTGGACTGCCAGCTTTTGCCAAGATTCCACAGGTGTTACAGAGGAACCCTTGGATCCCGATGACTCCAGCCCTGAACGTCCCAACAGCTGACTCCTGAGACGATTGCCTCAAGGAGACTGGCCTCCATCCTCCCAAGGCAAGTGTCAATCATTTATTCTCTTATCTGCAGTTCCAGTCGGCTGCAGCTGCAGGCAGCAATGGGGAAGTCACTGCTGCAGAGATGCAGTGGATTGGGACTGAGTTGAGAAAACCAGCCTTTGGGACTGTCTCCTACACCTATTGCTTCTTAGGGCTCATTCCACCACCCATGCAAGCAACAGGTTATGGGGAAATAGTTGTAAAAGGGGACTAGAGAGGGGCCTCAGGAGTTAAGATCACCTGCTATTCTTGATGAGGATCCATCTGGTTTGGTTCCCACTACCTATTTGATGGCTTACAAAAATTCCAGTTCCGGAGGATCCAACACTCTATTCTGGCTTCCATGGGCATCAGGCACGAAGATATACACCACTTAGACCATATCCAGGCAAAACACTCATCAAGTAACTTCTTTTAAAGTGTGAAAGTGGAGAAATGTGTGGCTGCTAAAGTTCTTTTCTCTCTGCCAAGATGATCCACCTTCCTTACACGAGTCTATGTGATGAGATGCCAAAGTCAGTGTGAGGAAACAATGAGGGATGCGAACCAGGGGAGCAATGGCACTCCAAGGAAAGAGATAGAAGGAAGAGTAGAAATAAGAAAACTATTCTAAGCTTTCTGTTTGTTTGTTCTTTTGTTTTTGTTTGGTGTTTGTTTAGTTTTTTTTTTTTGCATGTTTAAAATGTATGACTACAGATCTCAAGAGTCCTCCCCAAGACAACATCATGATGATGATGATGATGATGATGATGATGATGATGATGATGATATGAGGAGGAGGAGGAAGAGGAGCACGCAGTAGTAATCAGAAAACATAAAAAAGCAACAATAAAGTAGCATGTCACTCTTCAAATGGACAAAGCCCATGTGAAACACCAAGAATGATAAAAAGTAAACAGGATCACAGACACTGCTCAAGGGAGGTATAAAGTAAGGGAGTCTCTGGAAAGCAGTGTGCTTATTAACTTATAATAAAGTTGAATAAGCTTTATGGTGCTTTTCTTCAGTGTCCAGACCTGTCACAGATATGTTCATGATTACATACAAACACACACACAAAAAAAAATTCATTAAAGAATGAGCTTGTTATACTGAAAATAAAAACAAACTATGGATCTAGTAATAGATAAATAAAGTATAACACAGTCTTGAAGTGGCTCAACTGGTTAGTCAGCTTTCAGTTCTAGTAACACCAGAGATAAGCCAACCTACAAAGGTGAAAGGTTGATTTTTGCCGTGTTGGCTAGCCCAATTACTTCTTGCTATGTAACAAAGCAGTGCATCACTGGGGGGAGGGGGGAGGTGTGTTTTGCTGAAGGACAATAGGGAAGCCACTCACTCTTGACAGCTAGGAAGACAGAGGACCAGAAGAGGTGAGGGTCTCAGGAGCTCCCTCAAGAGCACACCCAGTGACTTCCTCCAGGCCCCACCTCCTAAAGGTTCAGCCATCTCCATGTAGTCCCACAGATGGGAGATCATGCCTTCACTACACGGTAGGGGACAATTCAGCCACAAGCTAGCACCTAATGTACTACAATTAAAAGTATAAACTTCTATATACAGGACTGAATCACAGAAACAATGAATGGATAAAGCAAGAGTAAGAACATCATCTAAGCACCAGATCTTTACTCTAAATTAGAAAATAAATTATTTACCTTATATACGCATGCTTGTTAAGTGTGTGTGCTGGGGGGAGGTAAAGAAGTGGTCCTTACACAGAAGTGATGCTTCCTTCCCGTGACCGACACTTAATAAGGCCTGAAGACACTCTTCATCATCATCACTCAGGCAGCAGTGCTGGCGGAAACCATCGCCAACAACGTTGCTAATTCTACCACCCTACACTACAAACAGTTACACTACCCACTACAGTGGCGAACTCTAAATATCAACTTGACTAGACAGAAAGATGCCTCAAGAGGTTATGAAAGCACACTTTCGTGGGCCTTGTGAATATGTTCCCAGAGGCAAATGGCATAGGACGCAACCTTGGGGCTAAGACTCACTGTGCTTTGAGGCCATCATATTGAGGCTGGCACACAGTAAGAACAGCATAGAGGAGGGAGGCCAACTGGTGGCAGCTGAAGTCCCCGCTTCCTGGCTGCCCTGAGATGAACAAGCCCTGCTCTGCCATGCACTCTCTCAAAAGGAAATGGTGACAGCCACCCACGGGCTGCGACCACTAAAGCAGGAGCAAAAAATACATCTTTCCTAAGTTGATTTTTTTTTCCTAAGTTGATTTTCTTAGTTATTTTTCACACTGACAGAAAACTAATATGATCATCCAAAAAGATTTATCTAGCCCAAAGCATAAATACTGTAGAGGTTGAAAAACCATGCTCTGGAACTCTGGAATAAAGTTGTTTTGACAATTCAACTAAACAATTTTCTGGCACAAACATTGCCTTCCAGGTAGATATTTACATCTTACAAGACACTGCCTGGAGACTGGCATTGTGGTCAGAGCCTCAGAGCACAATGGGCCACTCTTGCTCTTCCTTTCAAAACCATGTCATGTGTCACGTTGGCTTCTCGTGCACATTGCTATTCCCTCTGATCCCTCAATAGTTAAAATATTCCTGATATCCTAAGCACCTATTTTGTCAACAGCATGGTGACTTAATAAATCTCATTAATAAATGAACTCAATAAACTCAGTAAAACTAACGCTGGCACCTGCATAGCCCCGAGGTCACCTCCCTGCTCCCAGCTCATTTATGCTCTCTCATTTTTTTCTAGTTTTTAACCACATTATCATTTGCTGGTTAGTGAATACAAATTGCTGTTCCCTCTAAGAATTTATTCGCACATTATGTTTAGATAAATTGAATCGTGTTTTAAATGAAGTAAAGTGGGTCGTTTTTTAAAGGAATTTGCTAATGAACCTTGTGTACATTCCCTATCACAAAATAATCTCAGCCTCATCCATCTGCCGCATTAACACTAATAACTACATGTCAGGTTCTGCAGAAAACAGATGCAGATTACGACTTCTTTATAATCAGCTCCTGGAGGTGGGGGTGGGTGGGTGGGTAGGGAAGCTCATTGTTTTATAGATGCAAATGTTCAATCAGGCCAGCCTGAAATAAGTCTCAGAAACAAAAGAAGTCAAAAAGAAAATGAATCAATTGATATCCCTCAGATGATGAAGAACAAAACTGACTCCGCAGACAGTTTTTAGAAGACATATACCATGCTCGCAGTCACCAGGGGAGAGGGCTGGGGTTAGACTATGGCTTTTAAAATAGCAGCTCCAGCGAGTTTCCTTGTGGACGAAAACAGCTCAGAATCTTGATTAGTTGAGACAAGCACACAAACAATAACATTTCACTGAGCTATAAACATTCAAATATAGAAGAGGTAAGGGGGGAAATGGATGGCACGCCAGTAAAGTCGACAACCTGGGTGAGTGTGTTGTGTAATCTCACTTCCCTGCTCTTGAAAACGTTATCGAAAATATCATCATTACAAAAAGTTGGGTTTAAAGGAGACTTTTCTCTCCTCCCTGACTCTCCTGTGCTATGTGCCTGTGTGTGCGTGCATGTGCACAAATATTTACACCAGCCTTACCCATAATTTCCCAAACTCAGAAGCAACCAAAATGCCCTTAGCTAAATAAACAGAGAAACTCTAAGTATCTGCACACAATGAAATTTGACCAAAAGAAAAGAAGTTACAAGCCATGGACAAAAACATGAATTAATCTCAAAAACCTATCTCTGAAGAACGGACACAATCTGTCTATAAAGTCTATGGAAAGTTTGATCACAACTTCACAGGTTTTTTGGTTTTTTTTAAGCAAAACTACAGAGGCAAGAAAGGTCTCAGCAGCTGACAGGGAGATGCAGGGAAAGGCAGAGGAACCCCAGTGCTAGGGGTTTCTAAGGGGCCTAAATCCCCAGAAAGGCCCCACTCACTGACCCTGGTGAACGCCACATAAGCCCAGTCAAGGCATACTCACCCAGTCCTGCCCAGAAGTATAGCTTCAGGAGCAAAATCAGACCTTTGTGGCTAAATATGGTGCTGATCTCTTATCAAAGCACATAGCACATAGGAGATCAAGGTCCTTCTCTGTTAACAACTAAGTATGAGGCCACCCTGAGCTATATGAGGCCCCCATCTTCAGAAAGCAGAAATCAAACAGATAATAAACAAGCAAACATGGTTGTTTTAGATGCCACTGAGTTTCAGGATTATTCTTATACATTAGTAAGTCCCTAGGACAGTTACCATCTAAAGTCACTGATAAAGACTGATCAAATCAGATTACATCAACTTTAGTGTACTGAGAGATCACAGCCCCAATGTAAACCCATGAAACTTCTGGTGTCCTGCAGATTTCAGAGAACTGGTGAGGTTCATGTGGTACTTATTCATCTTAGAAGCCCAGTTGTGCTAACAAATCCTGGGTCTACTGTGGAGTTCGCCAGGCTCTTGCTGTGCTCAGCAACTTCTGCAGGATCAAGGTTTTGGTCTGTTCCAGGAGTCCATTTAGTATCTGAACTTCCAGATCATGCTACAAGAATCACCCCCCGCCATGATTTTAATTTAAAAATACTTGCGTTACTGTGTGGTGGAGCTTTGCATCCTTCAGGAGGCAGAGGGAGGTGGATCTTTATTGTGTTCCAGGCCAGTGTGGTCTACCTAGCAGTCCCAGGACAGACAAGGCTACACAGTGAGACCGGGTAGACTCCCCTGCTCTCCTTTCCCTCGTCCTCGTTTCCATTCCAATGCCCCTAGTGCTGATGAAGAACAGGACCAGATGGTTACATGTCAAGATGAACAATACAAATACAAAAGAAGAAGCCTTTGGTGAAAGAGTTTTGTGTTGTTTTGTTTTTAACCCAAGGAAGCCATAGGTGAACTTTCTGAGCCTCGCTCAGTACCAGCTTGGATGCGGAGGATACTGAGGTCAGAGCACAAAACAAGGGAAGGCTGCCTGGGCCTAGCTGTGCTCTGCTGAGGAAGAGCTGGGGCTCCCTCCCCTACTTCTCCATTTTCATAATAGAACCCCAGCAGCCCGGAACGGGAAGTGGGGAGGCAGTAGCTGAGCATTTGGCTGGCTTTAGCGAATTGTTTTAAGAAACAATTACCAAGCTACAGAAATTCCACTTCCTTAATATTCTAAGTGGGAAATCCCAAGGGCGCACTGAACTGTTAATGGGCACCCTTCCCCACCCACCTCTGTAAGTAAGCTCTTTTACCACAAGCCACTGGTTCTCCTATGTTTTCCACAGGCACGGCACTCTTTATTTAAAAAGAACTCACCACAGTCCTTTCTTTTTCAGGAACAAGTGGTCACCACGGATGGTAACAATGAAAAAGTAGAAAATGATAGCGGAGAAAAAGTTAACATTCTTTCGCTTTTCAACCTCAATATTCTTTAAATAATGTGTTGCTTTTCTCTGCTCTTTTCCCTTTAAGTGTGTTAAACAAGAAAAGAGGCAATGTGCTCTAGTGAGCCATTTTCTCTGTTGTATTTCAGGTCTTTTCTTTCAAATTAATTGATTGATTTGTGCATTTTTTTCCCCTACATATGTCTGTATGGTGACATTGAGCTGTGGGAGCTGCCATGTGGGTGCTGGGACTTAAACCCAGGTCCTCTGGAAGAGCAGTCATTGTTCTTATCCACTGGGGGTGGATGGATGGATGGATGATGTATAGATAGCTGGATGAATGATGGATGGATGGGTGGAAGGGTAGATGGATGGATGATTGATGATGAATGGATGATGGATGGATGGATGATGGTTGGATGGATGAATGATGGATGAATGGATTCACAGAGTGGCTTCCAGGCAACTCCATTCTTGGGGTGCCAGGGGTTTGTGGGACCAACCTGGGCACTGAGTGAGGCTCCACCTCAGTTGTTCCCACATTTCTGACATGTACTCTAAGGCCATTTTTCTTCTCTTCTATACAAAGCTTCAATTCTAAATTTTTTTTTAAAGATTTATTTATTTTATGAGCATGCTGTCACTGACTCACCAGAAGACGGCAATGGATCCAATTACAGATGGTTTTGAACCACCATGTGGTTGTTGGGAATTGAACTCATGACCTCTGGAGGAGAAGCCATTGCTTTTAACCACTGAGCCATCTCTCCAGTCCCTGTAATCTTCCTTTTCTTTTTTCTCTTCTCTTCTCTTCTCTTCTCTTTTCTTCTTTTCTTTTCTTTTCTTTTCTTTTCTTTTCTTTTCTTTTCTTTTCTTT
>JADRCD010226146.1:0-11689 GCA_019843815.1 Montemys delectorum
AAGATGACTGTGAATCCAAACTTATAAAGATGATACAGGCTTTTAAAGAGAAAATGAATAAATACCTTAAAATGCAGGAAATACAATCAAATAGTGAAGGAAATGAATAAAACTGTCCACAATCTGAAAATGGAAATAGAATCAATAAAATAAACACAGACTCAAGCAACCCTAGAGATGGAAAACCTAGGAAAGAGATCAAAAACTACAAATGTAACAACAAGCAAAATGCAACCAACAAAATACAAAGAGAATTTCAGGTATAGAAGTTACGATAGAAGAAACTGATGCATTGTTAAAAAAAAAGTGCTAAATCCAAAATAAGTTTATGACACAAAACATCCAGGAAGTTTGGGACACTATGAAAAGACTAAACCTAAAAATAATATGAATTCAAGAAGGCTAACAAACAAAGTGGATGGCTAAGAAGGTGTCTTAGTCAGGGTTTCTATTCCTGCACAAACATCATGACCAAGAAGCAAGTTGGGGAGGAATGGGTTTATTCAGCTTACTTCCACATCACCAGAAGAAGCCAGGACTGGAACTCAAGCAGGTCAGGAAGCAGGAGCTGACACAGAGGCCATGGAGAGATGTTTCTTACTGACTTGCTTCCCCTGGCTTGCTCAGCCTGCTCTCTTATAGAACCCAAGACTTCCAGCCCAGGGATGGCAACATCCACAAGGGTGGTGATCACTAATTGATCACTATCCAGCCCCACAGCTGGACCTCATGGAGGCACTTGCCCAACCGAAGCTCCCTTCTCTGTGATAACTGCAGCCTGTGTCAAGTTGATACCCAAAACCAGCCAGTACAGGATTCATCATTCCTCTGCCCATAAGAAACTCACCTCAACAACAAAGAAATACATTACCTCAGAGTAATGACTAGAAAAAAGGTTTTCCAAGCAAAGAGACCTGCAAAACAATCTGGAGTCACTGTTGTAATATCTAATAAAATGGACTTATAACCAATAATAATCAAAAGAGATGGGGAAGTATATTGCATTAAAAGAAATAGTAACCAAGAGAATGTCTCAATTCTGAATATCTATGCCCCAAATGCAAGGGCACTCACATTCATAAAAGAAAGGAAGAAGGAGGAGGGTAAAAAAAAAAGAAAAAATATTACTAAGGCTTAAATCACAGATTGAACCCTACACATTAATAGCAGGAGACATGAGCATCCTACTCTCACCAATTGACAGGTTGTCTAGCAGAAAATAAGTAGAGAAATAATGAAACTAGCAGGGAATATGGGTCAAATTGGTCTAACAGATATCTATAGAACATTTCACCCAAACACAAAAGAATAAACCTTCTTCTTGACACCTTCCAGAATCTTTTTCAAAATTGACCACATAGTCTGTCACAAAGCAAGCTTCAACAGATACAAGATTGAAATAACCCCTCGCATCATATCGTATCTATGGATTAAAGCTGGACTACAACAACAAAAACAACAGAAAGCCTTACAAATTCAAGGAAACTGAACAACCTCTACTCAATGACTGGATCATAGAAGAACTAAAGAAAGACATTTAAAACTTTCTAAAATTCAGTGAAAATGAAGACACAACATAACCAAACTTATGGGGTACAAGGAAAGCAGTGCTAAGAGGAAAGTTCATAGCACTAAGTGTCTTCTTAAAGAAATTGGAGAAAACTTATACTAGAAACTTAATAACACCCCTGAAAGATCTAGAACAAAAAGAGCAAACACATTCAAGAGGAAGAGAGAGCAGGAAATAAGCAAACTCAGGTGTGAAATCAATAAATTAGAAACAAGGATAATAATTAAAAGAATCAAGGACTCAAAGAGCTGGTTCTTTGAGAAAATAAACAAGATAGATAAACTCCTAGCCAAACTAATTAAAGGCAAAGAGACTGTATCCAAATTAACAAAATCAGAAATAAAGAGGGGGGTATATCAACAGACACTGAGGAAATTCAAAGGATCAGTAGTCTTACTTCAAACACCTGTACTCGACAAAATAGGAAAATCTTAATGAACTAGACAGTTTTCTGCGTAGATTCCACCCAGAAAATTGAAATCAAGGCCAAATAAACAATCTAAACAGTCCTATAACTCATAAGGAAATAGAAGCAGTCTTTAAAAGCCTTTTAGCCCAGAAAGCACGGGCCTAGATGGTTTTAGCACATAATTCTATGAGAAAATTTGAAGAAGAGCTAATACCAATACTTCTCAAATTATTCCACAATACAGAAACAGAGGAGTAACTGCCAAACTCATTCTTTGACGCCACAGTCACCTTGATACCTAAACCACACAAAGACTCAATAAAGAGAATTTTACACAAATGTCTCTGTTAATATTAATGTTAAGATACTCAATGAAATATTCACAAACCAAAACCAAGAACACATCACAAACATTATTTACTGTGATCAAGTAGACTTCATCCCAGGGATGATTTAATATATAAAATCCAACAATATAATTCCCCATATAAGCAAACTGAAGGAAAATAAACATATTAGCATTTCATTAGATGCCAAAAAGACCTTTGAGAAAATCCAGCAACTTTTCTTGTTAAAAGTCTTAGAAGGATCAGGAATACAAGATACATACCAAAACATGATAAAATCAACATATAGCAAGCCAATGGCCAACAGCAAATTAAATACAAAGAAACTTAAAGCAATTCCACTAAAATCAGGGACAAGACAAAGCTGCCACTCTTTATCTATTTAACATAGTACTTGAAATTTTATCTAGAGCAATAAAACAACTACAGGTGATCAAGGGGATACAAATTGGAAATGAAGAAATCAAAATATCACTGATTGCAGATAATATACTATACATAAGTGACCTCCAAATTTCTACCAAAGAACTCCTGCAATTTAAGAACACCTTCAACAAACTGACTAGATACAAAATTAACTTAAAGAAATCAGTAGCCCTTCTTTATACAAATGATAAACAAGCTAACAAAGAAGTTAGGGAGACAACATCCTTCACAAGTACCACAAATAATATAAAATATCTTAGTATAACTCTAATCAAGCAAATAAAATAACTATAGCAATAATTTTAAGCCTCTGAAAACTGAAGATATCAGATGACAAAAAGATTTCTCATGTTCATACATCAGGAGGATTAAAATAGTAAGAATGGCCATCTTACCAAAAGTACTCTACAGATTCAATGAAATTCCCATAAAAATTCCAACACAATTCTTTGCAGAACTTGAAAGAACAAATCTCAGATTCAGGTGGAAAAAACAACAAGATAACTAAAACAATCCTGTACAATAAAAATTCTGGAGGTATCACCATGCCTATCTGCAGCTGTACTACAGAGCAATAGTACATAAAACCTGCATGGTATTGGTATAGAAACAGACAGGTTAATCAACAGAATCGAATTGAAGACCCAGAAATAAACCCACACATTGATGGACACCTCAACCTGATTTTTAACAAAGAACCCAAAACCATGCAGTGGAAAAAGAAAACATCTTCAACAAATAGTTTTGGTCTAGCCCCATGTCTGAATATAGAACGTGCAAATAATCCATATTTATCACCCTGCACAAAACTCAAGTCTAAGTAGATCAAAGACCTCAACATAATAGTGGGAACATTAAATCTAATAGAAGAGAAAGTGGAAAATAACTTTGAATGCATTGAAACAGGAAACAAGTTTCTGAATAGAACAGCAGTAACTCAAGCACTAAGATCAACAATTAATAAGTGGGACCTCATGAAACTGAAGAGCTTCTATAAGGCAAAGAACATCATCAATAGGACAAAACAGAAGCCTACAGAATGGGAAAACATCTTCACCAACTCAACATCTGAAAGAGGTCTAATATCCAAAATACATAATGAACTAAAGAAGTTAGACTCCAACAAATCAAATAACCCAATTTTAAAAAATGAGCCACAAAGCTAAATAGAAAATTCTCAACAGAGTAATCTTGAATGGCTGATAAGCACTTAAAGAAATGCTCAGCACCCCTAGTCATCAGGGAAATGCAATTCAAAATGACTCCACCTTATACCCATCTCAATGACTAAGATCAAAAACTCAAGTAGCAGTACATGCTGGCTGGCAAGAATGAGATGTGGAACATGGAGAAAACTCCTCCATTGCTGATGGGAGTGTAAACTGCAACCACTCTGGAAATTTTTTCGCAGTTTCTGAGAAATGTAGGAATATACCCAAAATATGTTCCATTATACCTCAAAGATACTTGCTAAACTATGTTCATAGGTTTGTTCATAATAGCCAGAAACTGGAATCAAACAAGATGTCCCTCACTTGAAGAATGAGTAAACATAATGTGGTTCATTTACATGGTGGAATACTGGTAAAAAGAAGGACATCAAGAAATTTGCAGGCAAGTAGATGGAGCTAGAAAATATCACCCTGATTAAAGTAACTCTGACACAAAAGGACATGTTTGGTATGTACTCACTTATAGGCGAGCAGACATTAGCCTTAAAATTCAAGATACCCATGATAAAATCCAAAGACCCAAAGAAGCTAAATAACAAAGAGGATTCAAGGGAGCTGCTTGAATCTCGCTCAGAAGAGAAATTAAAACAGTCATCAAAGGTGGCTGTAGGGAGGGACCTGGGTGTGGAGGGGATGGGAAGGGGACCAGGATCAGGAGGATCAGGTGTAGGTAGAGGTTAGGAGAGCAGGCTAGAAGAGTGAATGGAAATTGGCAGTAAGAGTAAGGGGCATCTTTCGGACATCTCAGAGCCCTGGCATGGGTGTGGCTCTAGGGAGTCCATGAGGGTGACTCTAGCTAAGACTCGTAGCAGAGGGGATATGGACCTCCTATAACTAGGCAGTAATCCCAGTGGAGAGATAAAGACACCAACTCACCCACAAAACCTTTGACCTAAAATTTGTCCTGCCTACAAGAAGAACATGAACAAAGACTGAGCAGAGACCGAGGGAATGAACAACCAATGGCTGGCTCACCGTGAGACCCATCCCATGGCCAAGAACCAATCCCTAACACTCTGTTGGCAGATAGGAACCTATCATAACTGCCCTCTAAGAGCTCCACCTTGCAGCTGACTGAAACAGCTGCTTAGACTCACAGCCAAACATGAAGCTCGGCAAGTCTTGTCGAAGAGATGGGCTAGACCTAGGCCCCTTGTACGTATATAAAGATGTGCAGCATAGTCTTTATGTGGATCCCCCACGAACTGGATCAGGTACTTAACCTGACTCTGTTGCTTCCCTGTGGATCCTGTTCCCCTAACTGGGATACTTTATTTGGCCTCAATGGGAGAGGATGTGCCTAGTTCTGCAATGGCTTGAGGTGGTAGGGCAGGCTGGTAGCCAGGTGGGATCTCCCCATTCTCAGAGGACAAGGTGACAGGGAGATGAGGGAGGGGTTATGTGAGAGGGGACTGGCTATAATCAGGATTTGAAATAAATAAATAAATAAATAAATAAAATAAAAACAATTTCACATGATATCTAATATGTCCAAAATATTTCCAGCTTCATTGTGTTCTACCCATATAGATGTTGTGAGCTAATTTTTAAAATCTTTGAAACAAAATAAAAGCTACCTTAATTACAAAGATAAACTAAAGGTAAGCTACTTTTGAAAATGTGTGATTTTGTGTTATTGATAACTAACAGTTAATATGATTTCTAACTAATATTGAAAGAGATTATATATAAAGATGGGATAATACTTTTTCTCTTTTTTTGTTTGTTTGTTTGTTTTCTGAGATAGGATCTCACTCTAGATCAGTCTGCTTTAGAAGTTGCTCTGATAATCCTGCCTCAGGCTGCTAAATGTTGCAATTACAATGTATGACACTTTCCAGCATAAGATAGGTTAATTCTCAACTCTAAAATTTCTCACATATCTGAAACCCAGTTTCTCACAAAGCATTATAATACTAATTTCTACTTATTAGAAAACAGCATTTTTGTCTGTATGACATTGCCTCCTAGACCCCATACATGACTTTAATTAAGATCTAACTTATTCATGACTATAATTCAGATCTAACAACCAGTCTAGTCAGATCGAGCAGATCGGGTAATTAGTCCCAGAGGGTATTGTAAGAGAGCTCATTTTTCTTTTCATCTTTCTATTTTGGCAAACAAGTTAAGGTACTTGTTCATGTGGAGAATTCTGTAATTCAGAGAACTCAAAAATGTGGGAGTAGATAAATTATTTTAAAGAGTTTCCTACAAAGAATGTATGTGCTGGCTGTTTTGGTTAGTATGCCTTTACTGCAGTCCAGATCAGAGAAAGTTAGAATGATTAACCAGCATCAAGTTCATAAACATTTAACAGCCTGTTATTGAGTTTATGAGAAAATTTAACAGCAAGAAGTTAACCCTTACAATCCATGTGGCCATTTGAAATTTCAGTAATTTTAAAATGGTTCTCGTATCACTGGTTTCCACTTTTCTTACTGGGGATATGATTAAGAACTCACTTTTCAGCTGGGCAGAGCTACATTTCAGCATTTTGGTTGGGGGAGGGGGACTCAGTTTTCTTTAAGGGGTTTGTCCCTTGGAGTTTGAGCATGCTCCAATGAGTATATGGTCAACAGAAACTGGACTTTGTTTGGTTGTTTGTTTGATTGATTGATTGATTGATTGATTGATTGACTAAGAGGGCATGGTGGGATGGGAGGATAGAAGGGTAAACCTGACAGAAATACGAAGCCAGGTGCATTGTATGAATTTCCCAAGTAATAAATAAAATTATTATATTGCAAATAAACCCTCAGTTTTCCAGTGAATTTGAAGAGTCAAACCTCTTACAGCAGGGGAATGGATGGATCTGGAGCACATCATCCTGAGTGAGGTAACCCAATCACAAAAGAATACACATGGTATGCACTCACTGATAAGTGGATATTAGCCCAGAAACTCGGAATACCCAAGACACTATCCACAAACCACAAGAAATTCAAGAAGAAGGAAGACCAAAGTGTGGATACTTCGATCCTTCTTAGAAGGGGGAACAAAATACCCATGGAAGAAGTTGCAGAGACAAAGTATGGAGCAGAGACTGAAGGAAGGACAATCCAGAGACTGCTCCACCTGGGGATCCTTCCCATATTCAATCACCAAACCAGACATTATTGTGGATGCCAGCAAATGCTGGCTGACAGGAGGCTGATATAGCCATCTCCTGAGAGGCTTTGTCAGTGCCCTACTAATACAGAAGTAGAGGCTCATAGCCATCCGTTGATGTGAACAAAGGAACTAGACAAAGGACCCAGGGAGCTGAAGGGGTTTGCAGCCCATTAGGATGAACAATAATATGAACTAACTAGTTCCCTCAGAGTTTCCAGGGACTAAACCACCAACCAAAGAGTACACATGGTGGGACTCATGGCTCCAGCTGCATATGTAGCAGAGGATGGCCTAGTTGGTCATCAATGGGAGGAGAGGCCCTCGGTCCTGTGAAGGCTCTATGCCCCAGTGTAGGGGAATGCCAGGGCCAGGAAGCAGGAGAGAGTATGTTGTATGTTGGTGAGCAGGCAGATGGGAGAGGGAATAGGTGTTCCCCCCCCCCCCAAGAGGGGAAACCGGGAAAGGGGATATCACTTGAAATGTAAATAAAGAAAATATCTAATTTTTAAAAAGATAAAACAAAACTGCGTTGCCACTTAAAACACTGCTACTACTGTTTTTCTTCTTGTACTGCCATTGACCGACAGACAGTGCTGGACCTCTAAGCTTAAGTTTATTTTTTCAGTGTTTGTAACCACTTTAAGTATTATAGAAGTATCTTTTTTTCTCTAACATTTTTATTGTTCATATATACTATTACTCTGTAAAACATTGCCACAGCAATTCTAAACAATATAATCAAAGAATTTGGAACCCTAAAGTCTTTTAGATTGTGGCTTGTTAAATTCAGGCCAAGTGTGGTTGATTATAGGGGAATCGTACGCTCAGGGTCATCCTTGAGTAACAAGTTGAAGTCTGATTTCTGTGTTGTAAGAAGCTTCTCTCTAGATTAGACAATCCCTACACATTCCTTCCTCTTGAGATCCCAATGACAAACCAACGTTTCCTTCCAACAAAGTTCACTCTGGAGAAGCAGGGAGTTTATTACGCAACGGGTAAAGGGTTACAAGCAGGAATGTAGATGATCTCGAAGTAGCCACTCTGGAAGTTCAGAGTGGATGACGACTCTATGGTCACACAGATGTAGTCCTTCCCCTAGTCTCTTCCTGCATTGTACTATAGCTCTTCATCAAGGCCACATGCGATTAGGGAAGAATTTAATATAACTTGTTAGGAGGAGAGGCTAGATTTTTTTGGTCAGGGTGCTGTGACCTTGCCTGCCCCTCCTTCCATAAAGGAATACAACAGCAGCCCCAGTGATAATGATATTTTAGAAACAGAAACACCTTAGTCCCTGGAGATAGCTGCAGTTAGCAGCTTGTTGGGTAGGTCTGATCTACCCGGGAACCTATCTCAAGAAAAACTAAAATCCAACCAACAAAACAAAAATCTGCGCCTTAATATCTAGTACAATCCATTCAGTTTAGACTTGTTTAAAGAGCAAGGTATTTAACTGAGAATAATTTTAAAGTTCATAAGGATACATGATGTGAGTTCTATATAAAGCAGTCAAAAATTAGGCAGTGTTTTCAATCATTTCTAAGAAAAAGATATGAGTGGGGCTATGTGCCAAATTAATTAAGTGTATGGCCTTTCAGGGGATGGTTAATCTTGCTGGCCACTACCAAAGTTCATAGGACAAGTACCTTCTCATCCAAAAGATATAATCGAGCTAGAACATGAGACTGTAAATCAAGAAACCACAATTACCATCCTAATAATATCTTGATCCCATTTACTTCCTGCCTTACTGTAATATGACATTAATCAGACATGTTGTTAAGAGTGATAGATTTTTGAGTCTTAAAAGCTCACATTCAAATTTAGCCCCATTATCTTGTTAGCTGCACAACCTTGGAAATGTTATTTACTTTTTGAGTTTTCTGCTCTTCAAACTGAAACAGAAATAGCAATTCAAACATTGTAAATGTGAGCAAGGAATAAATGAGATCCTGCTTGCTGACTTGGGAAAGGGTCATTTGAAAAGTTTTCTTCATACTAGCTCTTTCCCTTCCGCTTTTTATCCTCCCCAGTGATTAATGTCCAGATGGATAACAGTCAGGGACATTTCTCCTCCGAGTTACTAGGTACAAATAGGGACCGAAGCAGTTATTTCTGAAAAGAGAAGATAAGGGACAAGTCCTTTTTCTTCATCTCACACCAGTTTCTTTCTCTGTGCCCAACTAGAAATCTCCCAAACACTAACAGTATTGACACTGAGAAATTAATGTCAAGAATTACCTAAACTGGGGCTGTGGTATAGCTCAGCTGTTGAGGTGGTTTCCTGGCATACATAAAGTATTGGATCACCAGCACTGTATAAATCAAAGATAGTTGATATGAGCTTATATCCCAGAACTTAGGAAATAGAGGCAATAAGATTAACAGTTCAAGACTACCCTCTACTAAATAGAAAATTTGAGGCCTCTATCTCAAAAAGAA
Source organism: Montemys delectorum (assembly GCA_019843815.1). Classification (NCBI taxonomy): domain Eukaryota; kingdom Metazoa; phylum Chordata; class Mammalia; order Rodentia; family Muridae; genus Montemys; species Montemys delectorum. The sequence continues at coordinate 9,541 of JADRCD010226146.1, forward strand.
AGGAGAGAAGAGAGAGAAAGACAGAGACAGAGATAGAGAGACAGAAACAGAGACAGAGACAGAGACTAGGCCAGGTATGGGCTTTTAAAGACTCAAAGCCCATTCCAGTGACAAGCCTCCTCCAACAAGGCCACACCTCCTAATCTATACTGAACAGCCTGCCATCTAGGAAAGATATTTAAATATATGAGCCTACAGAGGCCATTCTCATTCAAACCACCACAGACTCTGAGCAAGACATCTGAGGAGGATGAGGGGGAAGGTAAGAAAAATGGATAGAGAGGAACAAGATAGAGAGAGTAGAGAGAATGAGGTAGAGGAGTTTTCTTTTGTATCTTCTAAGTCAAGAAATATCACACATGAAATATCCCTCCTTACCTATTGGATCCAAGAAGTAACATCAGTTCTATGTGATGCATAATACTCCTTTTGTTTATTTTATTCACCCTTTCATTCCTTTTATTCATCTAGAGATAAACTTAGTTTTTCATGTTTCAAAAGGACCACATCATAGATACAGTTCTATAGACATATTCATAAGAGAGCTCACATCATGAGAATCTTAAGGTAAAAAAAATCACCATATTTTAGAGAATGGATTTATTTCCACTAAAATAAGCATGCATATGATAATCAGCAAGACACTCTTAAATTCCCATATAATAGGTTATTTCTTCATCTAGTTCAATACCTATGTTGCACTGGGTCAAAAATCTGAAACTCAAACTCTGCAATGAATTACTCAAAGCCACATAAGTAAATGAATATCCAACATTTTGATTTTTAGCATAATATATATTTCATCCTTAACATTTTGAAAAACATGTTTAGTTAAACACCTGTATGGATGCTAACTGATTTGATCTGGGAACATCAGTTCTATAACTAAGTGTTAGCAGATGTATTTACCAGGAATCCTTTATTATAACATTGCATATAGATTAAACCAAATAAAAAACATATTCAAGTGTGTCTTCTTTCTCAAAACACCATGTTATCAAATTCTGCTTGCCTGAAGACAATGGCCAGCAATAATTTAGTACACATTTCTCTGAAGACAAGCCAGTGTAGTAGTTAAAGCAAATTGTGTTCAAATTCTAAACTTTACTGGGAGATCTGACTTTTGCCAATAAATCACACAGCACCTATCTGATGGAGTGTATGAGGATTTTGTGTGTATGGTAAATATGAAGCCCATGGAGCTCTGCATGCCACCCAGGAAATGTTCTATAATGGTTATCTGCTATTACAGGGAAAAGAAAATAGAACTTATATTGTAATCCAGGTAGCAAATACCTTAACAGGTTCCAATTGTTGTTCTTTCTTTTCCCCAAATACCTCATCTCTGCCCAGCAGCTTATGTCCATGCTAGAATTCAGTGCCCTCAGCCCGCCTATCCTCCTTCCTCTTCCTTTGCCTGTTTCTTTGTTTTACTGGAGTCTTGGGTATCAGTTAAGTCATTTGTCTGTCTTGAGATAATTTCATCACAGCATCTGTTAAAGAAAAAAGGGCAGGCACTGTTTTCTTCTCTGTCTCAAAAAAATGGAATTTTCCAATACTTACAAAGACAATTATTTCCATGATACTCAAGAAAAGTTTTTTTCTTTAAATTTTTAAATTTAGTTTTTGACAAATACATGTCTGTATCTAATGAATTTTTGTCATATTCATCCCCTGTTATCTTTGATCACACTTTCCATTCCTTCTGAACTTTTCTTTCTCAATGAGACTCTTTTCTATTTTTATGATTTCTTGAAATTACTTTCTGAGTTGATAAGGGTTGCTCAAATGCGCATGAGTGTAAGGTTATTAACAGGAGACAAGAAATTTACTCATATCTACATCACTGAATAAAATGCTTCTCACTCCTCTGTCAACCATTAGCTCCTCAGGTAGGAGTGGGATCACATAAGTTCTTCCCATACCTATAATTGAGCAGGTCATCAAAGCTGCTCAAGGGCCTGAAGCACAAAGGCCATATCATATTCACAAGACAGTGTTTTACAACACTTTTCTCCATTCTCTGGCTTATATATTCTATCTGCCCCATAGAAAGTGTTTCTTATTTTAATATCCTTAAAGAACCAGTTTCCTATTTTTCTTATCTATCTATCTATCTATCTATCTATCTATCTATCTATCTATCTAT
>JADRCD010226147.1:0-18933 GCA_019843815.1 Montemys delectorum
AAACTTTTACCCTACACTGGAGATGTCCTAAACCAGTCTCAGGAGGTACTGAGTCCTACCTATTACTGGAGGGAGGCAAGGATAAAGGAGAGTTCAGCTGAGCGTGGATTTTATCAAACCGTATGCGCAGAGGAGATCCAAACAAATACAAGAAAGGGCGAGGGGAGAGAGTGGTGAGCTTTGCGACAGGAAGTGTAAGACTGTCGGAACTCTTCCAAGGCACTCAAGTCAGCAGTGAAGGCGAACTCACTGCCTCTAAAGGTTGGCCTGATTTCTAGGATATTCAAGCACTTCTAACTTGCTTCCTTCAGTGTCCAGATATGCGTCCCTCTTCGTGAGAATAAACCTGTCGCCACCCCGAGCCAGCTGTTAGCTCCGTGAGACAGACTCTTCTGTCTTGATAGAGACTCCCTCTCTTCACCTAGAGCTAACGAGGCAGGGCCCAGTTTGGGGGCTAGGGTCCGCGGTGCGGATTCGCCCCTATCGCCCGCCCACCGTTCCCATAGCAACCAGCTTACCACTTCACGGGCCCGGCTGGAGAAGTCTCCCTTGGGCCGAGGGCTTCTGCGGAACAGCTCGTCCCGGCTGCCATCGGCCCCACCACCCACGGCCACTCCCAGAGCCTTATTCCGCGTTTTCACTGTCTTGACGCTTGCCCGGAAGAGCAGTGTGATGTCCACCGCCATAGCGACATGCACCTCGGCCTGAAGCCGGCTAGGTACACGTCAGCAGCGAGCGACCCCGGCAAGAACTCAGTTGCTGAGGGACGTTCCGATTTTGCACTCCTCCCGGGAATTGTGAACAGAGAAGAAAGGTTCCGCTCTTCGCCCGTGTAACGCGGCGAGTGGAGAAAGGTTCCGGCCTTAACCCAGAGTAGGGAATCTCCGTTCCAGACAGCTACCCGCAGTGCATCGCACCCCTTTCTCCTCGCTGCAAACCTCAGACGCTTGGAAATTTCCCAGACTGGGCTTCAGGAACGAAAGCATAGGGAAGCTAGAAAGATCGCCCCCTTATGATTCCTTAGAAGACGGGCGGGCAGTTTGGTTGACAAGTGGGGAGTGTCACACTTTGACCTTTGTCATCAAGGGATCGCCTTGAGCAGCAATGAACTCTGACCATGGGGGCAGGAGCTAGGAAAGGGTAAGTGTACAGAGGTAGAGGACGGAGGCTTTTCTTCTTCAACCTAAAACCAGTTCAGGAAAGTGAAGCCAGCGCCTTCCTTGGAATGCACAAGAGAATTAAACAGAATGTGTATATAAAACGTTCTCATGATGTTTAACTCTTAGTATGCAGCCAGTTGTTGATAATATGGTTGTCCTCAGTCTCCTTATAATGTAGAAGAGGCTGAGAGCATAGACCCCTTAGGAGGGGATGTGGAAAGCAGGAACTTATCAGAGCCAGACAAAAGTGAAGCATACTGAGCTTGATGGTACTGTATTATGTTCCTCCTCAATAAGTAGTTTTGAAAAGTGCTCTCTTGAATCATAGTTATAGAGAAAAAAAGGAAATGGAGAACAGAGTTGACTAAAGTCAGCTAATAAAATATTTCTGAGCACTTGGTTCATGTTCATTTTATTTTTGTGTACACCTTTCATTACAAAAATACAATTATGCCACTTTTGCTCCCTCCCTTTTCTCCCTCCAGCCTCCTCAAGTCCTCTCCCTCCAATTTCTTCCATGTCTCCCAACTCAGTCTCAAACTGATTGCCTCTTCTTCCTTAATTGTTATTGTTGCATATATGTGTAAGTATCCATGGATATGCAAGCACAATCTGCTGAAACTGTTTGCTGTTAGTGTTTATGTGTATATGGTTTCAGGGATAATCAGGTTGTATTGGACAACCAATTAGAGGGTTCTTCCCTTGGATAGGCTAACTCTCCCTCTCTCGGCAGCCATAGTTGCTTGTAGTTTCTTGTCCTCGAGTGTGACCCCCATTGTTTAGTTTTAATTCAATATCGACTTTTCTGGGTTTTGTTTTCCTTATAAAAGGAAGCACACTATGATGTGTGTTAAAATTGGGCTTTTAACAGTCATCAAGATGAAAAGCTAGTTTCATAATAATCCCAGGATCGCATTTGCCTTTACACTTGCATGTTCTAATCAGCTGTATGGTTGAGTTTTCCAAGAGACACTGATCTTACAATAGGCTAAATGCAAAGCAGCTGTCTCCCGTTAAACCAGACTTAAAAGAGAATTGCAAAGATGCAAGTGCCAGTTCTTTTATTGTTCTGAAAACTATTTTCCCTAGGAAGATGTTTATGTTAGTATGTAATAGATGTACCCTGATTACTTTAGGCAGATAAATATTTCTAAGTTTCCCATTTTATTTCTAATATAGTAACTTTCAATAGATAAAATCCAAGCACGCAACAATTGTTTAAGGCCCTACATAATTTTGTAGGAATGTAAAAGTTTTCTGAAATCAAATGTTTGAGGACCACAGTATTAAAGACATGTTTAAAAGAAATACATGTCAAGGAAATATTCATGTAACAGAAAAGTAGTAAACGATTATTTGACATCCAGAGTATAGCACTTCATCATTCCTGACAAACACTGTTCATACAACTTGAGTAGAAGGAGGAGAGAGAGAAAGAGAACAAAATCTATACCAGTGATTCTACCTTGCATCTTGAATAAATGGTGTTTTGTTTTATGCAGACATTAATGAGTCTTTGGCTATGCAAAAAGGTAAACCTGAGGCAGAGTAAGTGGAAAGAGAATTAAATTGTCTATCATAACAAAGTGGAGGAGTTGAATTGGGGGAACAAAGAGAAAGCCAGAACCTTGGTGGGGTCCAGGAAATTAGAAGGTAGATTAGTGGGAAGAGGTTTTATGTAGGAGGAATGCTGAGCTTTGTAAAGTATAGTAGTGGTGGGTGGTGCCATGTGTGAGCCATGTACTTGGTGCAAGTGGGTGAGGGTAGAAAGATAGGCATGAGCCTCCGAGCTTTTTGTATAGATATGTAAACACAGAGAAAGCTGTAGTGTAGATGAGACCCAAGTGAACTCCATTCAGGCTGTACAGCCTCAAATGATGAAATAAATGAATATATGGAACTTGACGAGTTCCAAAGAAAAGGCCACCTGCCCTCACCTTATGTCTTGTTTCACTCTCTTTTGAATTTCTCCCACCCTGTAATGACTTAAATGGTGTATGTTCAAGAACTCTGTCCATATCTAGATTTTTCTTAGACCTTATATTCAGACCCTATATCTAGTGGCTATTAGAACCCAAAACTTACTTGCAAGCAGAACTTTAAATATAGCCTAGTTACAGTTACATGTGTGGACGACAACATAGGACCTAAAGTCAGTAACGGTGTCTATATAAAGATGCCAACAAAAGAATGTGAAGACACAGGCAGATATAGCCACGTGCCTAGAAGTGCTGACCATCACTAGAAGCTGAAGAAGCAAGGCACTATTCTTCCCTAAAAGCCTCAGAAGGATGTGTGGGTCTTAGAACAGTTTGATCTCCTTCCAGGACTGTGGGAGACAAATATCTGTTGTCTTAAATCACCAAATTTGTTGCTGCCTGTTACTACAACCCCAGGAAACAAATGCACATCTTAATTCTCTCCTCTCCCCTTACCCCCTGCTTCATTTTCTGGGCTCTCCTGTGCCTGCTTCACTTGGTTTGAGACACTCTTTCAGTCCTCTATCCCTGCTTGGGCTCACATCTCCTGCAGACAACCCATCTCCAGCTACCTTGGGTCTATGTCTTTCTTGACTTTAAATTCTAATATCCCTACAATCCTCCAGTCTCAGATAATTGTAGGTGATAAGGACTCCCATCCTCAAAGGGAAGATAGAGAAAGAATGAGCCTAATCTGGTGAGAACATGTGCCAACAAGGGCACCTTTCATCCAGTGTGCAGTGACTAGGACATCCAATGGCCGACAGCACAGGGCCTATGCATTATTGGCAACATGTGTCACAGCTTTCACTCCCAGCTTCTTTAAGGAATTTCTTGGTTAGGGGAGGATATGTTTACAAGTTCTTCAACTGTCTGCTTTATCCAGGGTTCGGCTTGTCACTCTGGAAAGATGTTCCACTTCTGAAAAGTTCCATGAGCATTCAGAGAAAGAAGAAATGTTTGCCACATATTCACAAGCACTCCAGAGGTCAGTCAGTGACAAGCTTCCCCCAGAATTGGAAGTAAGCCAATATCAGAGCAGCACTCCACAAGAGTCTCATCACAGGGACATAAAGGTTCTATGTTCTTGGGCATACTCCATTTGTCATCCCAGGGCTATGTGGATAGGTTTTAAGATAGAGTTACAAACAGTAAATGTGGTGGGGTATTACCTGTGATCTGAATTCTGCCAGTCATATCTCAGGCAATCGATATGAAGATATTGGCTTATCTGTAAAGTTACTCCAACTAATCCTTGCCCTCTATTGTTTTCACGTAAGAAGATAAGGGATATATGTGGTGACACAGGCCAACTAACTGGTTCTTAGCAGGGTGCTCCTGTCATTATCATTGGCCTTGTGGAAAGTCCCCTTTCCTTCCCAGGGGACCTCTGTAGTCTCCTACTATACACGTAAGGTGTCAGGAGTACAGGCCCAGGGAGGATAGGATGCTGTGGTACACACACATAAGCTGACACAGCTTGGAATTCAGCCCTGTAGATGTTCATCTTTCAGAAGTGGTCTCCAAAGTTTAGACTCAAAAGTCTTCACTGTGGCTCTGATGAATTGGTCCTTGGACTCCATAAATGTTAATGCTGAGAGTCACATCTTGAGTTGGGGGAGTGACTAGCTAGTGACCAAGGGCTGCTGAGCACCTGATGTCTGATGGAATCCACTTTAAGTACCATGCATGTGTGCATCCAGATGAATGAAAGGCTTCAGAAGAGCCCAGGAGAGGCACTGCTGTAGCTATCATCCTCTGCAGAGCCTGTGGTGCCCAGACTCAGAGGCTTAGCCAGCCAACTGGCATAGGATCCCATACTTGCTTTCTGTCTCTCTGAATAGCAGCAGCCTCAAGGATTTTAATACCTAGCAAACTTTTCTGGGACATCTAAACAACCTCAGAAGTCCAGGAAACAATTGCCAGAGGGTGCTAGGAAACCCACACAAAACATCAGAGACAGAAAGACTTAGATCTACATCCCTACTGAGTCACTAGCTATTTGACTTTAAGCAAAAGATTTCCCTACTGGTATGCCTACCAGTGTGACTCCTCTGAGCAAGGACCACCCCTAAATGTTCTTCACCATTTCTGGCAGCTGTCATCTGGTTGCTGGGCCACACACACAGGTTCTTATTTTCAAACCTGTAGAATCTGATGGATTACCACTTCCAATGGACTGAACTTGGAGTTTTTTGTCTTGGCCTTAAGAGGGATGCATTCTATAGACTTCTTCTAGAGGTCCGTAAAGTCTTAGCCTCCATCTTGGCATTGTTGGGAGGTAATGGAGTCTTTAAGCAAAAGGCTCTAGTATATAGGTCATTGGGAGTATACCTTCAAAGGGAACCCCAGTCTCTTCTTTTTCTCTTTGCTCTCTGTTTAGGTAAGCAGTTTTGTTGTGACAAACATTTGCACAAAGCCCCGAAACAATAGACTAGTTTATCATGGACTAAAATTTCCAAATTCGAACCCAAATAAACCCTTTTTTCTCTCCAAAATGATTTTATCAGATGTTTGTTATAGTAGCAGAAAGCTAAGATACTTGTTGACCAGCAGCCTTAATTCCATATGCATCTTCAATGTTATACAACACATAGTTGGAAACTGGGGTTCAGGACATCTTTGGAAGTGATCTTATTCTGCTGCAACAGAAATCTTCATTCAGAGATCATCTGGTGGATTATCATCTTAAAAACATTTCCCTTCTCATCTCCTGCTAGGAGGTTATGAGGGAGAATTGGGAAGAGGCAAAGGCTAGTCTCCCCAGAGCACAGGCTCATCCCTCTGTGGGATGGTCAGCCACGCTGACCTTCTCTGTGTCTGAGTCTCATTATGATCCCTTGCACCCATCCCTCAGGAACTGACAGAAATGCTGAGTCTGACCGTTGCTGCTGATGTTAGACTTGTGCTCCTTTAGGGGCATCTGGACTGGGAAGGAGTTAACACAGAACAAACTAACTTGGGAAGTATGTGCATGCTGAGCCTTTGAAACACGCCCGCATTGTTTCCTCTGTACAATGTGAAGTGTGATGTCTTTATAATACAATTTGAAAGCATCCCTATCTGCCCCTTCCCATCCCCCATGCACATAACACTCTAGTTTCTGCAGAAATGAGGAAATAAGTAGCTCTGTCCTCCAAAGGCTTAATCTAGAAACTTTTAGATACCTAAACTACACGGGGACATTCTGAAGTTTCTGATCCTTTCTCCCGCACCTCACACTCTAACCCTGCTTTGCTTGTTTTGTGTCAGAGGACATAGCTCCCAACAATGATGTAATCAAGTCACTGAAACTCAAGTCCCCCTCTCCTTACCCCCACAGGCTTGGAAGTTGATGTGACCCCTTCCCGACGCTTGCTTTCCCCACCCCAGGAGCTTCATAAATCACCTCATAAAAACGTATTTACTAGTTCCCCTGACATAATAGCAGAATAAACTGCTCAAGACACCCTTGAAGAGTCCCCCCAGAAAACTCGAGAACTGCACTGCTGGTGTGGCAACAGGGTCTCCAGCTTGAGTTTCTGCACTCTGCCTTTTGATGGTGTCTTCTGTAATTAAGACGGCCAAATCCTCTTGTTTTTATTGAGTTGGATGGTGAATCACAGAATAAATGCTTTCCCTTGCACTTTAAAAGGATTTAATAGGAAAATATTTTTTTCCTACATCCTGTTTCAAGGGTAAAATGTGATTTTAGAGACATTTTATAGTTCACAACAGGATACTGAAGGGCATTTGGTTTTGCTTTAGTTTATTATGACTGTGTTTCCCTAGCATGAAGTAGTCTTTGTGATTATTTAGATAAGTCTATAGATAGTCACAGAATTATGGAAACTTGGGACTGAAAGGCCTTAAATATTAGCCAGACCAACACTCTTTCCTTCTCAGATGAGAACACAAGTGACTTGACCAAGGTCACGTGTTAAGGTAGTGTGATTCTTTGTGGCCTGACTATTGAATAACCTGGAACCAGCTGTATGCCGGAAGTAGGGGTAGCTAGCATAAGCCTTTATTCAAAGAGACCTGTTTATCTCTGAAAACTTTTAAATTTAGGAACTGGAATACTTGGTAAGTGTGGATTTGTGTGTGTGTGTGTGTGTGTGTGTGTGTGTGCACATGCGCATGCTTGTTGTGTGTCTACCCTTAGATCTGGTTAGTGAGACATTCAAATGGCTCCATTATTTATTCAATTCATGGCACTGGACAGTGTTCAGAAAATATAAAACAAAGCTTAAGTTTCTGCATCGGAATGGGTCAAGAACTAACAGAAAAATGCATACAAATGTAATTATTATTAAATGTGATCACAAAACATCTCTTGGTCTTTTTTTTTCTGTTGCTACAATAGAATATCTGAGACTGAATAATTTATAAAAAATAAAGGTTTGTTCTTATCCCAGTCTCATTTTTGTTGCTGTGGCAAAATATCCTGACAAAACACAACTTTGGGGAGGGAAGGATTTATGTGGCTTACAGTTCTAGGTCACCATCCATCATTGAGGGGAAGTCAAAGCAGGATCTCAAACAGCAGCTCTTTTAACATCCACAGTCAAGAGCAAAGAAGAAGAGATGTCCTCATGTGCCTGCTTGTTTGCTGCTTGTGTTCAGCTAGCCATCTTCACTCTTACACAGTTCAAGGCCTAGTCTTAGAAATGGTGCTGCCCACAATGGGCTGATACTTTCTACCTCAATCAAGGCAATCAAGGCAGTCTTCAGAGTCATGCCCATAGGTCAGCCTGATCTAGGAAATTCCCATTCAGGCTCTTTGCCCAGGAGATTCTTCTGGGTTACAGCAAGTTGACATTTAAAACTAACTGTCACAATTCTCACAGTTCTGGATGCTTGGAGGTCCAACATCCAAGGGGCCACATCAGATGATATAGTATTCTTGCTGCAGAGGAGTCTGCAGAATCCTGAGGCAGTGCAGAGTGAGGTGTGAGAACAGTTTGTACAAGGAAAAGCCCCCGCTGGCATTTTTGACACACCTACTACAGGTAACTCAATAAACTGTAATGGATTAACCCATTTGTGAAAGCAGAGACCTTCTGACCCACTCCCATCCTGAAGACCATGCCTATTCTCACTCCTTAATACCTCAGAATGGATGTTAAAATCTTACACTGGTTTTGAAGTAGAAGCTTCTGGTTTCTTTAGAAAGTTAGTTATGTCAAATGATGTTCTGATGGGGCACACAGGTGAAAGGACTAATGATGTTTAGAAGGAAATAAATAAAGCCTGACAGACAGTAGGCAATGCTAGATGGTATTGGTATGACTTACTATTCTTTGCTGGTTATTGTTTGTTGTGACTTCACAGAAATGCACCAAAAACTTCTGCAGCGTCTTGCTCCTTCTGAGGCTGATTAACAGAATAAAGTGGAAGTTTCTGGATATGTCAGTTGATACAGACTGACATGGAGTTTTGCAAAGATAGACTCAGGTGGTGTTTTGCTGAGGCAAGACCTGTGGGAGGACATATGATGTTTGGAGGGAGTATAAATAGAACTCAATGGACAGTGACTGGCGCATGCTTCCATAGCTAACTTTGCAATGCTTCATTGGTCTCATGTCTTCCTCTGCTGATCTTCACTTCATTGAGAGAGGCAAGACAGAGAACTTCTGGTGTCCCTGCTGGTCCTGGTTGCTCCTGTTGACTCATATGAATTCAGTGGAGGCCTAGCTGTTTCTGCTGGATTCTGCTACTGCTGTTGATTCATATTTGCTCTCCTAAGACTGCCAAACTGAACTGCTGGTATACTGACAAATAGAGATTGGAATTGCCCTAAGGAACTACTGCTCAACAGCATACAGCAGAACCTCTTCATTTCTTCTGGATTGACAAGACATTGCTGATTCATACTGATTTGAGACTTGTGTTTGCCAGTGAATCGAACTGCTGCTGCTGATTCATGTGAACTGAACTGCTGATATCCTGACAACACATGTTGGATTTGCTCCAAAAATCTATTTCTAAACAGGTCCACATCCTACTTTGCTCTGTTAACTTATCCTTTCCACTGTGTCTGGTGGGGGAGGAGTGCTAAGAGGGAGGTGAAAGCACTTAAAAATCCTTATTAAAAGTAGGCTTTGAAAGATCAAAGCCTACAGGTTTTCACTGGGATTTTTTGAATCTTGTTTGAGTCTTTGTTTTGAGATGCAGGTCTTTGGGTTCTCATCTAGAGGTTTGCCAAGTTCACTCTGTGATACAGGGAAGAATTGACTGTCAGGAAAGAAAGAAGGCTGGAGCAGGGAAAGGGTATAAGTGTAAAGCACCAGCTTGATTGGAGCAAGAGACCAGCCTCCCCACTTCAGGAAGGGAAGGGCCCAGAACTGGGAGTCTGCCAAAGGGGAAGGTCCTCCGGGACCCTGGATCTTCTCCTTCTCCCTTCTTGGCCCTGTTTGTCTGCCCCAGGGTGACACTTCCTTCTACACATCTCTGCCCAAATGTCCTCCAGGAACAAGCAGTCATCTTAGGCAGCTCACTTTTCTTACTTACTCTGTTCCTTTCTTCTCTAGTCTGTGTACCCCAGGTTAACCTCAAAGTCAGAATCATCCTATATCATGCCATAGAGTGCTAGCATTACAGGAGCACCTTCCCATACCAGGCTTGAGTTATTTTTTAGTGACGTCTCTTAAAAACAAAAAATTTTTAAGAGTTCTATAATCTTAGCCTGCTCTGTAGGGGGAGGAAACCTGTGAGCAGGAATTAGAAAGAGGGCTGGGAAAATAGCTCAGTGGGTTAGTCTGAATCCCCAGAACTCATGTAAAGTTGGGAGTAGCGGCATATGTCTGTAATCCCAATGTTCCTACAGCGAGATGAGAAGTGGAGACAAGAGAATCCCTGGAAGCTTGAGGGCCAGCTACTCCAGTATAAGTAGGGATAAACAGCAGAGATAAGCTGTCTCAAGCAAGTTAGAAGGCAAGACCCACACCTGAGGCTGTCCTCTGATCCCATAAGAACACATACATGTGCATGCAGATACACATGCTTTAGAAACTTCACTCCTGCAGTAGAACTGTGGGAAAGGGACCCTGTCTCTTTTGACTGTCTTAGGCATCCCAGGCTTGGTGGAACTTGGTGGCACAGGAAGCAGATCTTAGCCTAACATTGGAGGAGGAGCTCTGAGTCACAGTCCTGTGTCAGATAACTCTAGATTCAAATCTCATTCATTTGTTAGTCCTGAACTCTTTAGGCCATGTCTTTACCCAGATAAAACTGTCAAGTGTGGTGTTGCATGCTTTTAATCCCAGCACTTGGGAGGCAGAGTTGGAGGCCAGCTTGGTCTACAGAGGGAGTTCCAGGACAGCAAGACCTGCACAGAGAAGCCCTGTCTTGAAAAACAAAACAAAACAAAACATCCAAAAACCAAAAAACAAACGAGCAAACGAACAAACACCCACAATCTATTCCATAGAGCTGTTATGCTACATGAGATGCTCTACATATAAAGAGGATAAAATAGGTTCTGCTCTAGATTTACTAATAAAAGATACTGTGCAGCTGTGTAGCAAAGAGGCCTGATGGGTGATCTGGGGCAGCTACTGGAGGTGGCCATCTCCTTCAACTACCGGAAGGATGCTTGTGTCACTTCCAGGCCTCCATCTCCCCCAACTAAAGGGTGGCACTCAAGACAGAAGACTGGCACATTGGGTCAATGTCTTGAGTTAAAGGAAGCCCTGGGGATATGCTCAGCCTCTGTGGTCTGGGTAAGCCATGGAGAATGTTCCGGGATTTGGAGTGTTATTCTGGAGAGCAGAAGATTCAGGGGATGGGTGAAATGAAAGAGCTGGAGTGTTTGAGCCAGTGGGAGAGACCAGCTGTTCCCCATTTCTGCTTTAAACACAAAGAGAGGTAATGAGTTTACGCTGAAGCATGAAGGATTTAGGCTAAACATTAAGAAGAATTTCCTGAATGTGGGTGTTGTTGGGCTTTGGAATGAGTTAGCAAGGTGTTTGGAATAAGGACAGTGTTTCTTCTGGCTGCGGCCTGGGGGCCCTTGGGGTGGCTTTGCTCTCATGCTCCTCCTAAACTGGGGCATCCTAGATACTCATAGAACTTTCTGCTTGAGCCTGTTTGAGTCAACCCTATTGTTCCAGACCTTGATCCTCTCTAAGAAGACTGATGGTGGAGCTAGCCAGATCACTGCCTCAGGCCATCTCCAGTTTGACATTCCACAGATGCCACGGTTGCTTATGTAGGCTCCTCCAGCGACCAACATCTCTCTTTGAAATTTATTAAGAAATTCTCTGTAGGGTCTCTTTTACCAAAAGTGCATTTAATAAAGCTTGGAATTTCCTCACAACACACTTATTTAGTTGATATATTTTTAGGCCTCAGTTATTGCTCGGCTTCACTCTGCTTTGTAAGCTCGGGGCAGGTCAGCCCAGCAAGACTTGGGCGGTTTTAGACAACCAGGTCCTAACCACCTACTGGGCTTCTCCCAGGCCTCCCAGGGAAGCAACTTTCTAGTCATTCATTTAGGACGCTTTTAAGTGAACTATTGATTTCCATAATTGTTCTTCCAAAAGGCAGGCAACTATGAGCTTCCTAGGGAAGAGTTTTCTATCCACCTACCCAACAAGTAAGTCTTGGTGGGGTGAGTTTATTGTAAATTCAGTTTAAAAGTGAACAGCTTTCACTCTGAGGAGGCTTTTAAGGAAGAGCTCAAGAGCTGGCTGATGGGATTTGCATTCCCAGTGTGTCCATGTGGTTATGCTCAAGGACTCTCATCTATTATTGCATTTACAAAGCACTCCTTCATCATTAAAAGATTTTCCCAGGTCAGTTGTTTCCTGGAGATGCACAGGACACTTGCTGACCACAGATGAGTTCAGGTAGCAATAGACTACCTCCTGCCCTCACCCTCTCGGATGCTCACACTCACACAATCGTTCTATAGTTCCTGGGGAGGGGAATGGTGTAGGGGGTGGGGGTACTGGCAAGTGATTGCTCTCAAATCCAGCAGTCAGGGAAAGGTGAGAACATTCCTTTTCTTTAGGTTCACTTCTGCACTGGGCCAACAAAGGGTGTATGTAGGGGTCAGGGGAGGGACAGGGCAGACACTCTAGAATCCACCTCCTCCAGCACTCAGCAGCCAGCAGGAACTTCAGCCTACAGAGAGAGCCCTCCCGCTCGCTGCCTTCTTCCTACCTCTTCTTCTTGGTCTACTCTCCCCTAGAAGCTCGCCTACCTTCCCTTGTTATCATTGTCTGCTTCTTTGGCTTCTGGAAGGATGCAAGTGGACTTTTCTCTGTCCCACTACCTACGGCCACTAGTCATCCACAGCCAGGGCCTCCGTCCCCTTACATCTATGACATCAAGCTCCCTTCTTCCCAGTTTGTCATTTATTTGTTCTGGCCTTGGGAAGTGCAGGTTCTAGGGATCTAAGGGAGAGGGTACAATACAAAGTTCTTTTCTTATAGCAAAATGGGCTGAAAGAGGGTATTGAGGGTGGTAGCCAATTCTTAGGCACTCCTTCCCAGGTTACAAACAGTCTTCAGCGTTTGAGGGAAAGCAAATTGCCCAACCCCGTAATGTAGTGCTTCTTGCCATTCCTATTTTATAGGTATGAGAAATTGAGACCTAGAATAGTTAAGATAATTGCTGAAGGTCACACAGTTAGGAAGTAAAAAATCAGAAACAGAAAATGACCAGGTCAGCTCGAAGGTCTGAAAGACACCTTGAAAGGAGCTGCCAGGGCAGCATCCATGCGGGTCACCCAGGTAAAAATGTAGAGGAGCTAGAGGGATTCTGACATCTCTCCTCTAGACTCCTGTGTGACTAGACAACCCTCAGCCCAAGTGCACACACCTCCCTGTGAGGGTGCTTGCCCAGCTGTGCTTGCTTGCTGCTCAATCAGGATCCCCCTTGCCTCCTCTCTCTCTCTCTCTCTCTCTCTCTCTCTCTCTCTCTCTCTCTCTCTCTCTCTCTCTCTCTCTCTCTCTCTCTCTCTTGTGTCCTTATTAAACCACCTATCCCACCCACAGGTACACGGGTACCTCCAGGCCTACTGTACACTTCCTGCTCCAGAGTTACCTTCAGTGGGAAGATTTCTGCCTTCCCATAGTGCACCTGTGGACCATCCCGGGAGCTCACATTCACACACAAGTTCTCCTAGAATTTGATTCAGAACAGAAAAACTGATCAGGTACCAGGACTGCCTCCTGAGCAAGAGGCAGTGGCTTCCCTGGATCTGACCTTCCTATTTCCTCCCCAGCTCTAGGAACATCCCCCTCAAGGAATAGAATTTACATAAAATAGTTTCCAAACGTATTAAGGGAGCAGACATGGAAAGGAAACCCACAATTAAGGAGTTTTGCTCACTCAGTGTCTTTCCACTGTCTGGGGTATCATCTTCCTGAAATAATGAGGTCTGGCAGAGGCTGGAGCCCAGAATGTGCACCATATTCAAGTCTTCAGGGCTCTTGTCATCCTGTCTGGGGCAAGACAGATGAGGAAAACTTGGGGCTGATCTGAGTTTCCATGCGCTGGCAAACAGAAGTGGGCAGCTGAGAGTATGAGTGTGGGCAGGGGTGAGTCATTGCCGTCCCCATCGGTTGTGATGGACATCACCCCCTGCCCTTTAATGTACTCGGTTATCTATCAGCCATCTATCTGCTGCTTGTCCTTTCCTTGTTCCTATGGGCAGTGAAAGCAGATTGTCAGAGGTCTGAAAGCTAGAGTGACCAAGAGAAGAAAGGATTGGGTGACGGCAGGATGTGTCCAGGGTGAGAGGACTGTGCCCAAAGGCTACTGACCAACATGCCCTGGCCCCGGAGTCAGGCAGCAATTGTTTTTGTTTCTTTGTTGTTGAGGCAAAGTCTCTCACATTATACCAGGCTAGGCTCAAACTCCCTGTGTAGCTAAGAAGGACTTCGAACTTCTGAAGCTTCTGGTTCTACCTCCCAAGTGCTGGGATTCTATGCATGCAGCGCCATGTCCTGGTTCAGTACTGATTTTGAATTCCAACTCATTTAGTTGTCACTGCTGACTAGCTCCTTTGTGAAATCAGAATCACACTTGATGCCAGGGTTGTTGGTGGATTGACAAATAATTGTGAGTAACATGCTCAGTGACAAGATGTCATTCATTCTAAGATGTTTCTGACCCCCTACTATATGTAGGTATCGTTCTAGCTGCAGGAGCTTGAAGAAAATGGAGGGAGGTGTCTGGCATCAGGAAAACCCTTTCTTTCACTAAAACATTTACGTAGGTACGAGAGCACTATACAACTTGTCTAAACTGTGGAGAGCCAAACTGAATAAAAGAAAGTACATGAAGGCCAGAATCTCAGGGACAGGAGCTCACATGATTTCATTGCCCCTTCCCCCGAGCGTGGAAAGAGGCAACACAGAAACAGAGAGAAACTTCGGTGCTTGTTTGGAGGGCTCATTTTGTATGCAACCCATAATCTGTTTACAAAAAGAAGTAAACGTGACCTGATGTTTCAGCTCCAGGCACAGGATCCCAGACATCAGTGAAACCCACAGGGTGCTTTTCACTTCTGCAGCGTGGCTCCACCTCCCTGACTGTCTGGCTGCTTTCCAATGAAACGATATCCACAAACTTTACCTAAAAATATTTCATGAGCCACGTGCCCAGCCTGGAAAATACGGTTCCAGAAGGAAGAAAAAAGAAAAGAAAAGAAAAGAAAAACCTGAAAGAGGGTAGCATCATCCACCCACCCACCCATCCATCTATCCAACAACTGCTCATTAACGGGTCCAGCAAACACTGTGTTAGGGACAAGATGGCAGAAGACAAGCATCCAGTGCAGACGCGACTCCAGGAACGCTGTAATCAATGAATGCCTAAAGTAGTGGTCCTCTTGCTTGGGATGTGGGGTGGGGAGGAGTGAGCTTCAAGGCTAAGAGCCCTGGCACCATCCACTCACCCTTTGCTCCTCCTCCTTTTCTTCTCTTCATTCTTCTTGCCTCCTCTTTCTCTGGAAATAACTAATAAACACCTAATAAAGGATAGTATGGAATAAAACTCAAGCTCTAGTTGGACACAAGGATTTCTTCTAGAACAGCAAGAGGTAGTTCCTGTTGCATCTACATAACACCCACAGATGGGAAACTTCCCCTGGCTAGGCTAGAACTCATGATCTTCCTTCCTGCCTTAGCTTCCTAGGTGCTAGGATCATAGGTCCAACCTAGCAGGGACTCACTCCTTCATAGAAAGCTTTCTAAACATCTGTATGCCCTAATTATTTGGCTCAGCAAATCTTTACAAAGCTGTGAGCAGGCCCACCCATACAGCATGAATCCCAGGCAAATCTGACAGTGCCCCTCCAGAGGCTCTTCTCCTTTGAGGCTGCCTCTTATCTCATTTTTCTGTGCTGTGCCTTTTCTTCTCAAGCGGTTCTCAGTGGGATCACCAGTCAGACAGGGACCGTGTCTTTACAGAGCTGAGCCCTGGCTTCAAGTGTGGTCTGACCCTCGTCCCTGTGGGCCCATTATTAAGAACTGTGTTCATACAACCAGGCTCTAGGAGCTGTTAATGGTTTTGGCAGCCTCATTCCCGAGCAAGGCACAGAGCTGACACCCACAGATCCTCCTCCCATTCTTTCACACTTGCTCACCCACCAAAGACAAGGTTTCTCTGTAGCCTTGCTGTCCTGAAATTAGCTATGTAGACAAGGCTGACATCAAACTCAAAAGATCCATCCGCCTCTCCTTCCTGAGTGCTGGGGTTAAAGGCACATGCCAGAATGCCTACCTGGTTCCATTATACCTGGCTTCTCACACATGTGTTTAAGAAACATATTCTTGCCTCTCTGTGTCTCTCATGTGGGATGACTTTCAATGATGTTCAGAGTCTAACAACCTGCCTTTGCTAACCAGCTCAAAAATGCCAGTTGGATCTCAGAACCCTAAGACCCTCAAGCTATTACTCCAATACATAGCCTCTTACCTTGTTTTGGGAGAAAGAAAGAACAAATGGCTGAGAACTTTGTTTCTTAAGGTGTTTTCCCTGAGATTCTACCAGGCAGAGCACTGTGTTGGAGTGGCTGTGACATTAGTGCCCATATTAAGGTCTTTTGACTCTTGCTAACATAGCTTAAGAAGGCCTAGTAACTTCATATTTCCTCTGAGAAAGCAATAGACAAAAAAAAGAAACTGCTGTATTGTTCCCAGTCTCACCACTGGGGTGTCTGGCCACAGCTGGTATGCTGATCAGGAGAGGCAGAATGCAGTCTGTAACAGGAGTCCTCAACCTGTGTTTTCCCGGGTGGGAAACAGCAGAGTCTGGGACGAGTGCTTTGGTTCCCAGTCTCCTGAGTACCTGGAACCACCAGCCAACTCCTGGAAGTCAGGAACAGGGGTCCCTGATGGTTCCCCTCAGGGCATCCACACTTAGGGTAGGAAGGGGAAGGCTGAGTCCCTGACAGGGGCAGAACTAGTCTGAATCTGAGTGAGTGCCAAGAGTACAGAGGGGCTGGAAGAGAGAAGGCCTTGGGAGAAGTAGAAGCGGCACTGTAAGACAAATGCCTTCCCCAAGGTGGTCCTTAATGAAGACATGATCCTTGCTTTTTCATACTGGTTTATGTGATGGTGAATGTGAATGCATATACCTTACTCAGGGTGAACCAGGGATTAAATACCTTTTGTGAAAGGAATGCCCAGGAATGGAAGCTCTTTGGCCTAACACTAGCTAGATGCCTCATTAGCACACAGAGAACTCCAGGTGTTTATGCTATATGACCCAGTGCCCATGGTTCCCAGTGGGGTATCTTGGTCACATGTTCCAGAGCAGGTAGAGGCAGGTAGGGAATGGCTCCACTCCTGTCTTTCTTTCTTCTGAGATTCCCACTTCTCATGCCTGCCTGGTTACAAGGTCCCACATGCCCTACAAGAAACACATAGTTGGGAGGAGGGGAGGCAAGGGAGAGAGGGAAGGAAGGAGGGAGGGAAGGAAGGAAGAAAGGAAAGGAAGAAGGGAGGGAAGGAAGAAGGGAGGGAGGAGTAGTAGAGTGGAGATTGTGTTACACATGAGTGTTTGAATGGACCCCAAAGAGCCTGCCAATGGATTACTGAACACTCCTTCATGAGCTAGGCTTATTCATACACACACTTATTCATTTTGTACCATTTACCCAATATTGCCAAGCAAAACCTAGAGACCACAAAGAAAATTGAGGCAAACAAACATATCATAGAGGATATTTACCCTCTCCTAAAGTGCCCCAAGGGTGCTCACTTCTTAAACTCCTTGGTGATTGACAGTATTTGGTATACACAGAGGCCTGTTGTGAATGGACTCATTTAACCAGCTCTGAAAGAGGCCTGTAAGCTCACCCTATGACCTGGAAATACCCAGAGCCTCCTCATACCTTCTGATCCTTCTAAATGTCCACTGGATAGCACTTAGCACAAAAATGTCATAGGAGCCTCAGAACCCCTAGACCAGTGGTTCTCAACCCATGGGTTGTGACCCCTTCAAGGTTGAATGACCCTTTCACAGGGATTGTCTATCAGATATCCTGCATATCAGATATCTACTTTGTTATTCTTAACAGTAGCAAAATTACAGCTACCAACAAAAATAATTTTATGGTTTGGGACCACCACAACATGAGGAATGTTATTAAATGGTTTCAACATTAGGAAGGTTGAGAACAATTGGACTAGACGCTTAAGCCATTGGTTCCTACTCATAACTTCCTCTCTTATCCTTTGGAGGGAAGGGAGGATCATGGCTCAGGGTCTCTTCCCTGTTTCTACCCAGCCCAGCATTGTGTTGTGTGGCAGAGACTTCTCTGTGATCTGAGCCAACAGTTGGGTAAAGAAGTGCTAATGGACTCTTTAGAGATCTGGCCTCTGGGAGAAAACACTTACTTCGAGTAGAACTCCCCTTTCAAAGAATTATTAGAAAAATCAAATCTATAACAACTATGAAATGTTTAAGTCAATGCCAGGCTTCTAGCAAACATCTATAACTGTATAACTGTTAGCTATAGTATTAAAGATACTAACTAATAAACATTCACACACACACACACACACACACACACACACACACACACACACACAACACCTAACCAAGCCCTCCTGGCCGAAGCTTAGACAGAGGAGGCATGTCTAAAGGTGGGTGTTGTAGGCATTTGTGCAACAGCTCAAAGAAGGGGAAGATTAATATTGCTGAAATGCTTTCTGCTTATTCCCTCACAATTGCAAAAGGGCCGCCATATCTCCATCCTTATTTAACAAAGCAGAAAATGTCTTCTCAGGCCACCTCTGACATCAATGTCTCAAGCATCAGCACCCAGTCACACCACTATCCTCTTGCTGCAAAGAAGCAAGGAAAGTAGGAAGAGGACAGTCATGTGGTACACAAGTCACAGGTTATTGCCGGGAGAAGAGGAAGGACGAAAACACGACCATGAAGAGCATGGTGGTCATCACCAGCCCCAGCCAGCTTTCTGCCCATCCATCTCCCACTGGCAGCCATTGCCTGGGACCTTTATGCCAGTTATAACTATTAGGCAGTGTTTTCAAAGTCCTCCACACTGGACAAGGTGCTCTCCCCTGACCTTTCCCTGTCCATCTGGATACATTTCCTTTTGTTCCACATTCTTCAGAAGTCTGTGCTAGTCACACCTAAGAAGGAGAAGGAGGAGAAAGTGGAGGAAAAGGAAAGGGAGAGGGAGAGGGAGAGGGAGAGGGAGAGGGGAAAGGAGAGAGAGAGAGAGAGGGAGAGGGAGAGGGAGAGGGAGAGGAAGGAGAAGGAGAAGGAGGAGAAGGAGAAGGAGAAGGAGAAGGAGAAGGAGAAGGAGAAGGAGAAGGAGAAGCAGA
>JADRCD010226148.1:0-23298 GCA_019843815.1 Montemys delectorum
TATCTCTCTTATATTTCTTTAAGGGAGTTATATATGACCTTCTTAGAGTCCTCAATCACCATCAGGAGAAGTGATTTTTAGATTTGAATCTTGCTTTTCCAGTGTGATTGTGTAGCCAGGACTTACTATACTGAGAGAATTAGGTTTTGATGATGACAAGTAACCTTGGTTTCTGTTGCATATGTTCTTATGCTTGCCTCTGGCCATCTGATTATCTCTAGTGCTACTTGCCCTTGCTATATCTGACTGGAGCCTGTCATTCCTGTGGTCCTAGTTGTGTCAGAACTCCTCAGAGTTCAGCTGTCTCTGTGATCCTGTGATTCTGGGATCCTGGGATCCTGAAATCCTGGATGTTTCAGAGCTCCTGGGAGTTAAGCTGCCCCTGGGACTCTGAGATCCTGGTATGACCCAGGTCCTGGGATCCTGGGATCCTGGGAGTCTGGGCATGTTAGATCGCCTGGGAGTGGAATTTCCTTTGGGTTTTGTGGGACTCGATACCAAGTTCAAGCCCAAGGTCTGCTCAGTGCACAGGACAGTTGCTTTCTGACATGTAAAATGACTTAATACACATTTCCCATTATGCCAACACCATGGTTGTAAAATCTGGGACTGTGTCTTTATCATGATTGTTATGTTGTTCCAGGAGCCAGGCAGGTATATGTAAATGTACAGTAAGAAAATTAAAGTGAGCCTGGCAGTGGTGGCACAGGTCTTTAATCCCAGCACTTGGGGAGCACAGGCAGGTGGATTTCTGAGTTCAAGGCTAGCCTGGTCTACAGAGTGAGTTCCAGGACAGCCGGGCTACACAGAGAAACTTTGTCTCAAAAAACCAAAAAAAAGAGAGAGAGAGAGAGAGAATTAAAGTGCTTTTTAATACTACATTTCAATTTTATATATCAAAAGAGTTCATTCAAGTGGCATTATTTAGAGGAGGAAGACATGAGAAAGAAGGAAAAAACAAGAGGGTATGATATTGGGGTGAAAATTTCTTGGGGGGGGGTCATCCTGAATGGCCACTCCATCCATGTTCACCCTTTTGATGGTGTTCTGGTGACCTTTGTGCTCTCCCAGGAGATGGCACTTCCAAGATAACCGGAGTGAGTCTCTTTTGGAAGGGTCTTGTACCACCCCTCCAAAGAGTGCATGTGCTTTGGATAGGACATCCTCCAGGGCAGAAGGACCAGGTCTGCCCCCCAGGAGGCCAGCCTCAGACCCAGGGAGCATCTTTGTTGTATCATCAATGAATTGGCTTGCTGGAGTGTCAGTTTCCCTGAACTAGCTGTGAACTCTCTGTGTTTACTGAGATTTAAGTTTTTACCAAGGTCGTCTTCATTTTCTGCCAAAGTCACGGTTAAGAAGCCAGGTTCACCTGCCTCTTCAGCATGCCTCCCTATGAGAAAGCACAAGAATCGTGGTAGTGGTGGTAATTATCCCAAAGTTCTTTCCCCAAATTATTATACTAACTTTTAAGAAAATGCTAATGGCTCCCTCTGGGCATTTTCCCTAGGACCTCTCAAGGCCACTGAAGTTGCTGCCGTGGTTGATTAATCAAACACCCACAGAAGGAGTGGCAGAGATTAACTATGGAGCAGAGACTGAAGGAAGGACAAGCATATAGCTATCTCCTGAGAGGCTCTGACAATACCTGACCAATACAGATGTAGAGGCTCACAGCCATTCATTGAACTGAGTACACGGTCCCCAATGAAGGAGTTAGAGAAAGGTTCTATGGAGCTGAAGGGTTTGCAGCTCCTTAGGACGAACAACAATTACTAACTAGTACCCTCAGAGCTCCCAGGGACCCAACCACCAATCAAGGACTATACAGGGTGGGACTGAATGTTCTGGCAGCATGTGTATAGTAGAGGATTGCAAATTCGATCATCAATAGGAGGAAAGGACCTCGGCCTTGTGAAGGTTTTGTGCCCCAGTGTAGGGGAATGCCAGGGCCAATAAGTGGGAGAGGATGGGGTGACAGGCATGGGGAAGGGGGAGGCAAAAAGGGTTTGTTCTTGTGTTTGTTTGTTTGTTTGTTTGTTTGTTTTGGAGGGGAACCTGGGAAAGGGAAAATGTACATGTAAATAAAGAAAATACCTAATTAAAAAAAAAAACAAGAAGGGAAAGCTTTTTTTGGGAATTCAGATATTTTCATACATTCTAGAGAAAGTCAAGAAGAAGAAAAGACCCATGTTCTTACTAGTGTAGCTCCTTTCCAGGGGCTGGAGTGGAGGACGTGGAACAAGCATGCACGGCTGCAGAACCTCTTGTTTACTGTAACATGCCTGTGGCTTTCAATTTGAGTGTGGCTTTCTATGTGATATAAAAAGACATGGAGTTCAGACTGATTCAAAGAATGTGTGAGGGAAAAGACAGCACTGTTCTTGGAAACTTTAAAAAAAAATCATTTTTTATGCATAAAAATAAATCCTGGGAAGCATACTGAGCACAAACAAGGAAAAGTTACAGATATGAGCTCCAAAGTAAAAGAAAACTCTTCCCAAATATCTCCAGTGGCTTATTTCTGCTATCATTTTTAGTATCAGGGTTAGTCTGGTGTAAGAAGAGCCAGCATCCTGCGAGAGGCACAAGTGCTGGGATTTAGCGCGAGGAGGAGGCCCACCAATGGTCCTGCTGCCTCTAGGGCTGCAGAGCCGTGAGCAAGCAGGTGGTCTGGGGCTGGAATGTCTTGCAGCTGGGAGTTCACATGACACTCTTGAAACACGCACTCCAGAATCAGTGGCCAATGAGCTCATGAACTAAAGTGAAGCTGCCACAGCCCAGGACTGGGTGGAGGATCCCGAGCGAGCACATCCTGGTACCGCTCTGGTCCCCAGAGTCAGGTGCGATGCAGTCCCTCCCAGCTCCCATGGCTTCCTGTCTGGGGCTTCTCATCCTGTCCTCTTGTTTGCTTACCAACTGCAGGTTCATCCCAGAAGCTTGGTCTGCCTGCACTGTCACGTGTGGCGTGGGGACCCAGGTGCGAGTAATAAGCTGCCAGGTGCTCCTGCCTTTCTCTCAGTCTGTGGCTGACCTGCCTGCGGATGAATGCGAAGGGCCCAAGCCAGCCTCACAACGCGCCTGTTATGCGGGACCGTGCCACGGGGAAACTCCTGAATTGAACCCAGATAATGGAGACGGACTCTTGGGTGGCCTGCAGGACCTAGAGGAGCTGTATGACTGGGAATATGAGGGCTTCACCAAGTGCTCTGAGTCGTGTGGAGGAGGTAAGGAAGGGGAGCCTAGATCAGAGCCTGCCATCCTCCTGGCTTCTTCTGTCCCTGCATGCATCTCTCTCAGGTAACTGTGAAGAAAGTAGAGGCAGCCATTCCAAACGTAAAAACATCCTAGATGAAACCCTGATGGATTTCTTTGGTCCCCAGAGGCTCTCGCAGTCAGCCCTGAGCGGCCAGCACAACTGATGCCTTCTGCCTTGGCTTGCAGCTGTTTCCAGCCCTGTCATTCCAATGTCTTGTTCTCAAAGTTCAGTCTTATTTGTCTGCCCCTTTTCCGCGGTGCATTTAAGGTGAAGGGGAATCCCACTGCAGCACATTCTACTGTCTTCAAGAACACAATAGAGTCCCTATGATTTATTCAGCTCAGTTTTCCAACTGTAGGAGGGTGTTTAAAGCCAACAAACACCATGAATAACATGAGCGACAGAGCAAGCAAGAGACAGAGAGAGACAGAGACAGAGACAGAGAGACAGAGGGGGGGGGAGAGGGAGAGAGAGGGAGAGAGAGGGAGAGAGGGAGAGGAGTGACCAAAGGTAGACCTGCTCATTCTGTGAGAGGAAAATCATGATGCAGAGAAGCAGGGGGACTTTTTCTGTCTCTCACAGCTAATAACGATAGCCCTGGGCCCCAGCCAAGGCTTCTGTTTTCTGTCCTCATTCAGTCTTTCTATCATACTATACCTTGCCTAGGCTCATACAGAATCTCTGAAGCTTTCTCATTGTGAATATTATTTAGTGGCAAATGTTTACATATATTTTCACCTCATTCCCTTGGGTGTATTCCATGATGCTCTAGAAATAACTTCAGCAATGTTGACATTAATGTATTAATGATGGCCAGTAACTGCCTATATTTATGGGGTAGTGAATGATTTTGATGTATATGTTGAAGGAAGATTATAACTAAGCTAATTAATCCCTTCAGTCATTTTTGAGGGAGGCACTGGAAATGTGTGTGGTTGCATTAATCTGTATGGACATGTAGAGAGCAACCAGGAGGTGATGTCAGGAGTCTTCCTGAATTACTTCTCTACTGTGTGTTTGAGACAGTCTCTCTCAGAATCAGGAGCAGGCTTCTTCAGCTAGACTGGCTGGCTGGCTGGCTGGCCAGCCAGTCCCTGGGACCCACTGTCTCTGCGTCCCAGTGTTGTGATCACAGGCACATGCTGCCAAGCTCAGCCTTTTAGTTCGTGCTATCAATCTGAACTTGGATGTGGGCACTTACACTGGGTCATCTGCCTAGCCTCTTCAGTGATTCTCTAGTGTTGTAAAAAGGAATGTGCTAGGAAAATAAATTAATTCTATGCCCCCCATTGTGAATAAATGCATTATTAGATTGATATTGCAACTATTGAACACATCAGTCCCAAGAGAGGTTTTGACAGGTGACAGAGTCCAGATTGATTCTCCACTAAGATATTAGTGAGGAGTGAAGTTCCACATGCCCAGCAAAGATTTTACTTAACCAGTGTTGAGAGGGGGAGCCTGGTGAGGTGGAGGATAGTCAAATAGTTTCCCCAAACTGTTTTCAAAAGCATGACATTTGGGAAACTCTTTTAAAAGCATCTTTTGTTCTGGTTGAGAATGTAAGACTAAATGTGCTCACATTGTCCATTCACATGGGGCTGAAAGAGAATGGCTGCTACTATCAAAGAATGTACTTTTCTCTAGCTGCTCTCTCTTTTTAAACATTTAATAGTTCTGACCTCAGGGTTCTTGTTTGTTTGCACATCTTCCAATTTCAAACCCTGGAGTTGTTGGAGTGTTTTAATGGAGAGCCCTGGTATTTTAAAAATCGAAATGCTTCCAAATGACTCTAGGAGAGAGCTTCCTGGAACTCAGCTAATGGGCTGCATTTACTTGGTGTGGTTCCCTCTCTTTGAGGTTGTCCTCTCTTTCATGCC
This sequence comes from Montemys delectorum, assembly GCA_019843815.1. NCBI lineage: Eukaryota > Metazoa > Chordata > Mammalia > Rodentia > Muridae > Montemys > Montemys delectorum. Next base: position 5,137 of record JADRCD010226148.1, read on the forward strand.
TAATGAGGGAGATGTGTTAAATAAACTTTGCAGATCTCTGAGCTCCTATCGGAGCCAAGAGGTCAGGGAAAAGTCTGGATGTGGTTGGCGGCTGCTATGGCTTCTTTTATTTTCACTTTGTTTTTAAGACAGGGTATCACTATCTAACCCAGGCTGTCCTTGAACTTGTGTAACCTCCACCCTAGCCTCCTGAGTGCTGGTATCACAAGCATGCACCATGATATCCAACAGTTGTGCTTTTATCCCCATAATCACCTGAATTGCGCATATATATACATATATATACACACACACACATATATACTGTGGTTTCTCGGTTGTGGTTCTCAGTTTTAAATCAAGCCTGGAATTTTTGAGAAGGTGGAAAAATAGATGCAATAATAGGATATGTAGACAGCCAGATACCTTTATCTATAAGAATCAAAGTCTAATACTGACCAACTAGGAGTTTAAAATTGAATTTTGAAGGTATATGTGAAAAATATTAATTTCAAGAATATTCAGCAGAAACTGATTGAGAAATAAGGATTAGATGTTTGATATACAATTGATATCTACCTCTAGGAACTGAAAGGTTTTGTATGACATAAATTGTTCTTCATTTATACCCAAGAGAGGACAAAGTTCCAAAATTGTCTTAGGTTTTTAACTGTTGACAACTGAGCACAATGTGCCAAGGTAATATATTTACACCTAAAATGTTAGAGTTTAAAATTCCAAAGTGGTGAAAATATGCTTGGGTTATGTGTTCCATATGATGCCCATATGCACTAACAAATCACTTCACTATATGGGACATATATATTTTCAAATCACCATTTGGCAGTGACATTTTATTGTATTAGCAACCTTGATCTTCCACCAAAATAAAATTCACAAGATTATATATATTTTTAATCACTCTTGCTTAAACCAACTTAAAATGTACAATATTAACAAATAGATTTTAAATCAGTTAGCATTCTAGAGCCATAAGGCTAATTTCATTGTTTCTACAATCTGAAGGGATGAAATTGGAGGGAACAAAGGTAATCTTTCACCTAGCAGAAGCAGTAACCAGAGGAACTAGTTAAGTACTTTCAATCTATAGCTAGTGGCTGAGGCTCACAGAGCTGTCATCAAATGTCATGCAACAATCGTACAATTCTGGGAGATATAAACACAGAAAAGTTCACCTGCTTGAAGATGAAAGTCCACAGACCTGTGAATGGTGTCCTATCATCCCCTACTCATTGTGCTGTGATTTCCTATGAGTGAGTTGCTGGCTGTGCTCCAGGAGAGCCATTCTAAATCTAAGCAGCACTGAGGTATTAACTTCCTAGATAGATGTCAAAGCAACTTGAAAGTCTAGTCTAGGAAAAACAGAGAACTGGCGTCAGCAGACTTTAGGGTGGCATCTTGGATGGGTTGCTACTTTTCCTTCTCACTCCTCTCTTCTCCTTTTGTCAGAAGGGGAAAATCTTTCTGTTGGAATATGCTGTGCTTGAACATAGGATCTCCATTACTTTTGCAAGATTGGTTTCAGGGAAGCCCCGAGACTGCTCAGTGGGTAAGAGTGCTTGCTATGCAAACATGAGGACTCGAGTTCAGATCCCACTAGCACACAGAAGCTCAGTGTGGCTGGGTAATCTCAGAGCTGTGGGGTGAGGGGACAGGCTCGCTGAGGCTTGCTGACTGACAGCCCAGCTACAGCTCAGTGAGACACCCTGTCTCAGAGAAATGGGACAGGGAACAATGGCACAGAACATCCAACATCCTCATCTGGCATGTGTGTATGCACTAGCAAACCCAAGTGTACATATCACACACACACACTACACTCTCACAATACACAAACATATATAATATGTATGAGTCCAGGACTCTGTTAGTCCTTCTCCAAAGAGCATGAACTTAAAGCTACAGCACTACATTTTTGCCGTCCTCCTAGTGCCAGGAATCCTGGGAGCACAGAGCCTTTCCCATTCTTTCCACACTACCCATATCAGGGCAGCACCTCCCTCCATGGTCCTTTCCTCCAAGCATCCCATCTCTCCCCTTTCAGTTTGTTTCCCTTTGTGTTTACACTGCCCTGCCCATTAGTTAGTCATTGATGTATTCATCCTAGAAAAATGAACTATGTTGATCACAGGGTTGGCCCCATGTACTTCTGTCTTGGGTTCCCCCACCTAAGAATGTCCAGGCAACAGTCCCCATGGCAAACGAGACTTAATACACAGTGCTGCAGAGCCTAGCACATTGTTTTATAATTCTTTAGATTAAAACTTAGTAACTCTGGAGTGCTTCTTGATCTCACCTTTTTATCTTCTGTGATTAATGCTCTGAAGAAGTAGTAGGTGGGCTTTTGAAATCCAAGGGAGATCCCTGATGACCTGCAGAAACCTTGCCTTTTGTACCCCACTCCTTGCCATCTTGGAAGTGCTTTTCTATAAACAAAGAGGGCTGAAGCAAACGAGTGAGTTCCAGCCCTCACAAACCTAAAGCAGGTACTTTCATATAAGGCACATGACAAGCTCTCTAGTCACTTACCACCTCAGAGCTCTTGGAGATCTCCCCTTTCATAAGGCTTTCCACAGCCAGAATAAAGCCCAAATATGTTTTCTAGAATCTCTAAAATGCTATCAAGTAGACAAGTTAGGAGAAAATGTCTTATTTGTTAAAGTTAGTATACAAGTGCTGGATTTCATCATGGCATCCTTACACATGCTATTCTCTTCTGCTCTCAGTCGCTCCCTTCCCCTGCCTGTCTTTTCCCCATTCCACATCTTCCAGCTACTTCCCTTTCTTCCTCCAGCTAGTCTCCTTTTCTGTTTGTTTTTATATGTATAACCAATTACTCTACTTCCCACCCCTCTGAAAATCTATTCCTTTCCGTCCTTGATTTGTAACATGTTAATATGTAGATTCACATATATAGATATGTGAATCATATCTATATGCATATATACACATACACATGCAAGAGAGCGTGAAAGAGAGAATACACATGTATGAGAAAATACATGATATCTGTCTTTTGAGATTGTCTTATTTCATTTAACATAGTGATTTCCAGTTACATCCATTTTACCACAAATGCAATGATTTTATTTTTTTTATGGCTATCTAAAATTCCATGGTGTACACGCAACAATTTTTTTAGCTGTCTGCTGATTAATATCTAACTTGGTTCCACTTCCTGGCTTTTATGAATAGAGCAGCTGTAAACATGCATGTTCAAGTATCCCGATGGCATGCCTAATTACAACTTCTGGTTATACACCCAAGAATGGCCCAGCTAGACGATGGTTTCCTCCACGCTGCTTTCCATAGTGACTGCACAAGCTTTCATTCCCACCACAATGAAATGCTCATTAGCATTCATTGCCGTTTGGTCTTAGATGAGAGATATTTTGGTTGGAGTAAGATAGAATCTTAAAGCAGTTCTAATTTACATTTCTGATGGCTAAGTATATTTAACATTGTTCAGGTATTTATTGGACACCTCCTCCTCCTCCACCTCCTCCTCCTCCTCCTGCTCTTCTCACTGATGCACATCCGTCTTCTTCAAAGATTTATTTATTTATTTATTCATTCATTTATTTATTTTTATGTATTTGAGTACACTGTAGCTGTCTTCAGATGTACCAAAAGAAGGCATCAGATCTCATTACAGATGGTTGTGAGCCACCATGTGGTTGCTGGGATTTGGACTCAGGACCTTTGGAAGAGCAGTCAGTGTTCTTAACCGCTGAGCCATCTCTCCAGCCCTCTTCCTCCTCCTCGTTCTCTTCCTCCTCCTTCTCTTCCTCCTCCTCCTCTTCCTACTCTTCTCCCTTCCTTTCTTCCTCCTTCCTTCATCTTCCTCTTCCTCTTCTTTATCCTCCTCCTCCTCCTTTTCTCATCTGTCTTCTCAGCCTTTTGTAGGTGTGTGTGGTGTGTGGATATGTGTGGATGCTTGTATGCTATGAACACTGATGCACATAAGTATTGTGGTGTGCATGTGGATGTTGGAAGATGAGTTTTGGAGTTGGTTCTTACCTACCGTCTTATTCCTGCCACTTTGCTAGGCAATCCAACTGTCTTGCAAGCTTGAGCAATTCTCCTCTCCACCTCCCATCTCAATATAGGAACACTGGGATTTCACATGCATGCTGCTGCCTCTGGCTTTTTCCATGGCCCCAGGGACCTGAACTTGAGTCATCGGACCTTCATGGCAAGCACCTTTAAACATTGAGCTGTCTCTCCAGCCATCTATTTCTTCTATTGAGAACTGCCCATTCAGTTCATTGGCTCATTTGTTGATAGGAGTTTGGTTGTGTGTGTGTTTAATTTTTGCAATTCTCTGTTTATCCTTACTATTAATCCCTGCCTGGTACATAGTTTTTTCAAGGCTTTGTTTCATTTTCTGTGCTATTGAAAAACCTGTTCAGAAGTTCTTGGCTACACCTATATCTTGAAGTGCTTATCTTGTAAACTTTCTAGTCCTACATTAAGGTCTTTGATCCATTTTGAATGATTTTCTTCTACCATGATAATCAAGTTTTCCCAACACATCTTAACACACTGTCTTTTCTCCAATGTATGGTTGTTATACCTTTATTAAAAATCAGGTTTCTATAACCTTGTGGCCTTATTTCTGGGTCCTCTGTTCTATTCTACTGGAATACTAGTCTAGTTTTGTGCTAGTGTAAAGCTGGTTTTGTTGGTGTATAATTTGAGATTGAGTACTGTGACACTTTCAGTGTTGTTCTTTCTACTAAGGGGTATTTTCGTGATTAGGGCCTCTGGTGGTTGCATATGAAACCTAGAATTGTATTTTGCATTTCTATGGACAATGTCACTTGAATTTTGATGGGAATTGGATTGAATCTCTAAACCACCTTAATACAGCTATATTTACAATATTAAATCTCTTTATCTATAGGGATATGAAGTCTTTGCCTCTTCTAAGGATTTTACTGTGGAGGGATTGCTCACCTGTTTTGGTAGATGTATTTCTAGATGTTTTACTCCTTGTGAAAGATGTTGTGAGTGTGATTTAGAAAATCACTTCTAGCACAACACAGCTCTAGATCCTGCATGCGACAGTAAGCATGGCTGTTAGTTAGTGTTTCCATCACTGTGACATATACCTGAGGGAAACATTTTCAAAGGAGAGCAGTTTTACTTAGGCTCACAGTTTAAGGGATTCCAGCCCACAGTTAGCATCCTTCACTGTCATATGCCTGAAGTGAGGTGGGGTGTCATGGCAGCAGGACCAGGAAGCATAGAAAATGTATTTTTATCATCCTCATTGTAGGGAAAGGCTGATATATCTTTGCAGGGCACACCACTAGTAACCCACTCTCCTCCCTGAATCTGGCCACCATACTATGAATTCTATCAAAGGTACTCACCAATTAGTAAATTGTGTTGTTGTTTAGATTTTTGATTCTTAATTTTTGAGGCAGGGTCTTATTCTGTTGCCCACAGTGGCCCAGAATTCATGGTGAACCTACTATGTAGCAATATGGCCTCATACCAGCAAAAGTCCTCCTGCCTTACGTTCCTGGGTTTGGGGGCTACAGGCATGAGCTATCACACCCAGCAAGATTTCAGATAATTTGTTTGGTCTTGGTTATTGTGCCATGAAGTGCTCCCTATGCATTAAATTATCACATTTTGGCATCAGTGGCTCTAGGCTTCTTGGCATTTTTAAAGTATTTTAACAGCATTGGTAGCAGCCTCAGGATTCAATACGGTTCCCTTCAGCTGGCAACTAAACCCCAATTCATGAGCCTTCAGGGGATAGCTCAGATTAAAACCATAACAGTAAGCTGCATGCAGTGGCTTGTCATCACGGCTTTAAGAATCCTATACCATCCCCTTGGGAAATCACAGATGGAAGCTACAATATCTTGTGATCTGTTTAGTTATGTCGTCATACCTTGAATTTGCAGATTTGGAGACCTTCCCACAGTTGGCATTACATACTATGATAGAATGATTCAAATATCCATAAATCTTAAATGTTTCACATGGATCTGGCAATCACAAATTAAAGAAAATTTAGAAGCCATAAAAGCTTGAGGGGGGGGAGGAATAAAATGCTGAAACGGTCATGTCAGAGGCATGACAAATACCACAGTCTATTAAAGACAAAAATAATGTCTTAGATGGAAGGAAACCAATTTGGATTCTGGTTTTGTAGTGTCACTTTTTAAATGATGCCCCTGCTTGGGACCTAGGTCAATGTAACATCTACTTGGGAAGCATTCTCTTGTTTGAGAGACTCAAAGAAATCAAGGGTAGATAGGAAGAAAACTAACAAGCAGTAGATATTTGTATTCTGTTAGGTATCATTTGATGAAACAATATGAGAGACAGAAAGAAAGAGAGAGAGAAAAAGAGAGAAGAGAGAGAGTAGATATCCATATGTCAGTTATAACTATATACAAAGTTCTAAGAATAGATCTACATCTTTAGATGTAGGTATCTTTGTGTATATATAACTGTATATGACTGAAAGCAAATTAGCAAGAATGCTGTGTCTCGCCACTTCCCTTAAACTGCATGCTGCTGAAATGATTCCAGACAAATGTCTAGGTTATTTCTGAAGATGTCTATGGAATCAGATATGACAGGCTCTTGGTATTTTTAAGTGTTAATGCTGTCAGTGAGTTTTTAGAGCCTTAGATATACTCAACTTCACCATTCAGCAACCATGTGACCTCAGGAAAGTCTTTTCATGCCTCTAAGCTCCAGTTTCTATTCCTGAAACTAGGGAATAAATAGTGCTTGCCTCATAGAATCATAGAAAGAATGAATGATATATGCTAAGTACTTAGCTACAGTGCCTGAGCCATAGTGGACACTGTATGTGTTAGATGTTACAACTCCAGGCAATAGAATAAAATGTCCAGTTAGTGGACTCATTTAAGTGGTGTAGGCTCAATAAAAGTCTTCACAGGGTACCCTGTGGACCATCTTGGGTTATCTACCCAGTAACCTTTGTCAATCACTACTCAGAACACTATGCTAACCCCATCTAGATTGTGCAGGTGTCTGTGGGATATTGTTTTCTATGACTGTAGTCACTATACACTTTATGTATTGTTTAAACTTCCAAAGTTTCCCTAAATCACTGGAGAAATTAAACAGAATCAAAACAAAATCAGTAAGAACAGAGTCATTGATGTAAAGGCACAGGAACTGAGCGGCTGATAGAATGCTGGATACTAAAATGTGATGTCTTATCCCTGTTTTATTAAAATGTCTCTCCTTCATTAAAATATAATGTTTGGTATTGGATCTCTTAGGATCTCTTTTCATTTGTTGCTTTGGTAATGATTACACTGTTACTCTGTTCTGCTCTTTCTAATACTAAATTTCATGTTTTCCCATCAGTGGCTATATGGTCTGGTAGCATTTTCTTAATTTTTTTGACATTAAAATATAATTACATCATTTACCCTTCCCTCTCTTCAACTTTACTCATGCATCTTCCCTTGATCTGTCTCAAATTCATGGCCTATATTTCTTTAACATATACATACATACATACATACATACATATAAACAAAATATGTGTGTGTATGCTTATGTGTGTGTACATGTGTGTATTCCTAAACATATAAATACAACCTACTCAGTTCATATAAAGTTATTCATATGTTTATGATTTCAGGGCTGAATACCAATTGGTATTAATTCGTTTGGGGTCTCTTCCCTAGGAAAGACTAGTTTTCTTGCTCTTAGCAGTCCTTAGTTACCTGTAGTTCTTTGTCTAGGGTTGAGGGCCTATTAGATTTCCTCCTTTTGTTATCATGTCTATCAGTGTAGGTCTTATTCGGGTAACGTTTAGGTGTGTTGATAAGACTGATATTTCTGGGAGGCAATGTCTCAAACTTTCTGTTCTTCTGGGTTTTATTATCTTTTCATCCCCTTTTCACTATGATTCTTGAGCCTTAGATGCAAGTGATGTGTTTTGGGTGTATCAATTGGGACTGGGCACTACGCATTTTGATTGGTTGTGATTTTCAGTGATGATCTCTGTTGCAAGGAAACATTTCTTTGATGAGGGATGAGGCCTATACCTATCTGTGGGTAGAAGGATAAATATTTAGAATGTAGTTAGGAATTATGTGGCACTAATAGGTTCTCTATCAAATCCATCATTTCACTAGCTCCCATTAATTGGCTGGGTTTTCCAGTATCAGGCATGACTTTACTGTTGGTAAGCAGGTCCTCAGTCCAATTATAGAGCTCTTGGTTACCACCATGGCACATGTGCCATTATTGTACTCCTAGGGTTACTATGCTTATGCTGATCATTGTTTTAGTTTATGGGCATCATGGCAGAGTGGCATTATCTATTACTTCCCTCCATTTGAAGCTTGCATATTACCTTCTGTTTCCTTGAAAACCAGTCCTCAGGGAGGAGGTTTTCAGATCAGAACCAGCTGAGATCATCTTAGCCGTGTGTCCAAAGAACATGTTGTTCTCAACATCTAGGGAGCAAGCAAGTATATCAGCAATAGCCTACATTTGGGGAATCTCTTGGACAACCCTGACCAATTCGAAATCGAGTTTCTCATGCCTGGTGTTTTGGCTTTTGTAAATATTCTGTGAATACTTAGGGAAGCATTGTCAGCCCAGATGAGAATTTTCATTTAAACTGTGTGTCATATAATTTTAGGTAGATATTAATAATTCATTGACTTTTTCAGATATTATTATTTTACCCTCCCTCCCTTTTCTGTATTAATCTCCCTGCTTCCTAATCAAATCCCTCCATCTTTCCATGTCCTCCTTAAATTACTTGTACCCTGATGTGCCCCTTCAATTTTCCCCCATCCCCTACACTGGCAACAATCCCCATCCTGATCTAACAGTTACTTCAGGTTATGTACTCCCATTTGAAGATTCGAAAGTATGAACTTCAGGTGACAGAGGACATGTTATGTTTGTTTCTAGGTCTAGGTTACTTCAATCAAAACGATTCTTTCTAGTTCTAACCCTTTGCCTGCAAAATTCATAATACTCTTTACAACTGAATAGTATGCCATTCTGTATGTGTTCCACATTTTTATTATTCATTCATCAGTTAAGGACATTTAGGTTGTTCCCATTTCCTGGGTATTGTGAATAAAGGAGCAACGAGCATTGCTGAGCTAGCAAGTATCTGTGAACTGGGATGGTGAGTCCTTTTGGCATATGCTAAGGAGTGGCACGGCTGGGTCATCTGGCAGATTTATTTTTTAGCATTTTCAACACTAATTGCAAAAGTTACTGGACTTCCTGGTAGCATTGTTAAAGCATTTCAGCCACCTACGTTTTCAGAAAGTTGCCCTCCTCAACAGGTATACTGAGAGAGGTCGCAGGCTCATGAATTCCTCCTTTCTGGTGGAAGTTACTTTTAAAGAGTTGTTGTGCCTGAGCACAAACCCAGGGCTTTGTTCATGCTGAGCAGTCACCCAACCACTGGGCTACACTCCCAGCCCTAGATCAAGTGATGCTTAACAAGATTGGCAGTGCTGTGCTTCAAACCGTAGCCTCTAATGTGGAGTGAGAGTCCCACCGATCCGAGACCTCCCACCAGCTGCCTGTCTACACTTCATCACCCCAACATACACCCACTCTGCACTCTGGCCTAACAGTGTGATTTGTACACAGGTGTCCAGGAGGCTGTGGTAAGCTGCCTGAACAAACAGACCCGGGAGCTCGCTGATGAGAACCTGTGTGTGACCAGCCGCCGGCCCCCACAGCTCCTGAAATCCTGTAACTTGGATCCCTGCCCAGCAAGGTAAGGGATGTGTTGCTGCCCCTGCCAACCAGAAGCATGTGCTGAACTGGGTGCATCTCTCTATGGGTAACAGAGGAACACTTATTGTTACCCAGTGTTTTGACAACCAATTAGCGTCAGTTCAAACTTCTAGTCAAATCTACTTAAATTTAATTGAATGCAGGGCCCTGGAATTCTATCCCAATCAATGGTCATATAGTCCAGAGGCTCCATGCACTGAGCAAATTTATGGCGTGGATGTTATGTGCATGTAGCACTCTGTTGCTTTCCCCTAAAGTGAAAATGAACTGACCACAGACTTCATGATCTATGCTACATTTTATCCCGTATGCCAAAGCCTTGAACCATAGTAATAAACTGGCTTTCAAATCACAGAGTATAAGGTACTGAAGCATCTGGGTGGTATAATTGACCCACTGTGAAATCCATGTGCACACAGCATACAGATTCGCTCTAGCATGCTTGGGGGAGGGGGTGTATCATTCCACATGCGTAAAATCAATTAGAGCATTTCATTGTTCAGCCTTGCCTGTGTCTCATTATCGCCCAACCTTGAGTCTTTGCTAATCAATCCAATCACTGCTTTGGTCCACAGGATTTTATGGTGTCTCAGGAAATTTGCCTTTTAGATACTTTTTTGGAGCAAATCCCCTATATGATTCTGGTTTGGATGAGATATGTTTGAGGAACGAAAGCCAGACTTGCAAGTCTATAGCTGCATTGAGGAATGTTATTGGATAAGGTCATGTCCTAGATATGAAAAGAATCATGCTTTTGAATAGTTCTCATTTCTCTGCGAAATATAAGAGTCATTATGCTGTTTTCAGGTGCTAACAGTGGCTTGCTAGTAAAGCCTGTGTGCCAATTGTCTTCTTTCTCAGCTATCTTTAGTAGATTCCTTATTTTTGGACTTGAAAGAAACAGTTTCAGGCCTTCTCCAGTCATATGACACAGCTCCATGGTGACTTTCTGGTCACCATAGTTGTTCCATGAATTGATCTGAATGCCAAAATTGAGCTTTCCCTTTAAATATAGACATGACCTTGGCCAACTGTGCCGCATCCTCCAAAGCCAGCCAGGGCTGGGCAGAGAGAAGCTGACAAGATCCAGTGTGCTAAATCCCAAGCCAGTTTGTAGCACGACTGCTATATGCACGTGTCCATGGGGCAACTATCCTAACTATCCTAGTTAATTCCTCAACTATCTCAAACTCTCCACTGTCTGAGTGTGTGACCCTATGACTTTAGTTGATTAGAAAAGAGTACAAACTCCTCTACTTGGTGACAGTCTCCCATATTAAAAGAAGGCTTCTAGGTACTTGGCTAGAAAGTCAACAGGGCTGGGTCTCATCCTACCTGTCACCATCTAGCTCTGTAGCCTTAGCAACTTGACTGTTCTGTTTCCCCATTACTGGACAAGACAACATGAGGTTGTCATGCAAATATCCCGTGATTATTCAGTATTCCTATCCAGTGATTATTCATTATCCCATAGGTAGAAGTTTCACACAACTATCGGATCTTCTGTGTGTTGTCAACTGCTGTCCTTTATATCCTGCTCATTGGCCATCATTAGGAAATAAATGTCTTTTTGGTACATTCCGCGGCTGTGAGGAGCTAAGGCAAGGCCAAGGAGTCAGTACTTGGATTGGGAGAAAATTGCTGCATGTGTATCCACTGAATCTATTCTTTCTCTGAGCAGAAAGTGTTATTATTATTATTTACATTATTATTAAAAACATGATGCAAGTATACTTTCTATTCTCATAGGGCTAAGATTCATTTAGATAAGATTAATTTACCCTGCTCTTTTTTAATTGATTCTCCTGTGGACTCTTTTGGGATATTTTCGGAGCAGCCCTCTCTTCCTGATCCCCTTGGAGTAAGATGTATACACATTTGTTTGGTAGAGATGTAGCCATGTGCCCTTAGTCCAGTCAGAGGTCATTTAGATCTTCAGTTCACCATTTTTTAGGAAGCTTCTGTGTTCCCTGTATGTTTTGATGTATCTTATGATGGATCCAAACTTTCTACACTATCTTTTATGCTCTTGGCCTTTGTTGAAATCCACATGCTCTTTTTGAAAAAAAGAAAACTACAGCATTCCTATGCAACATAGAGAAATGCTTCAAGTCTTTACTCTGGTTGTCTGTGAAGAGACTTTGGGTTAAGAAATGCCTCCCTCCTAGAGGAGTTGTCAATGCTCATGATTGCCAGTGAGGCAGCAGCCAGTCTCACCTATGTAGGGACTAATGCTGTAGCAATTCAGTGCACCAAGGACCTCTGTCTCTTGGAGCAGCTTCTGAGGCCCACACGTGGTGCTTCTGGTTTCTTCTGTGTGAAACTGAGTTTGTATCAGAAGCACATGTCTGACTTTTGCCAGTGTTCCTACATGCAGCTTTCAGGCCTGATCATTCATGACAGGAGAGGCACATTCCAGGCTGGAAGGACATTTTCCAACCTTTTTGTGTCCTTCTGAGTACGTGTGTGTGTGTGTGTGTGTGTGTGTGTGTGTGTGTGTGTATACAATGCTTATCTTCTTTAACTTTCTAAAACACAGTAGTTTCTATTGAAAGGGCTAGATTTCAAAGTCCTTGCTCTCAGCTTTATGTTTTGATCCTTGTCTTTTGATATCTGTGATCTAGGAAACAACAGATGGCAGATGATTGTTCACCTGGAGGCCATGTTTGTAATTAGCAAGGTTTAGACCACGCTGTGAATGAGAGCACAAAGGAATCACTGCTATTTCTATCCTCTTTATCTCTCTCTTCCATCTTTCAGGTGACTTTTAAAATGCCATTATCAGGCTCCTTTTCATAACTCAAGGCCTTAATTGTCAAACTAAAATATAAATATGATTATAGCATTTATCTTATCACTTGTATACAGGAAAGTATACCAAAGTAAAGAAGAATACAAGGTAGGGACAGGGACAAAAAGGTTGAGTGGTTGTTAGCAATGGCCAATGGAAAGGTTGGTTCTGGGAGGGCAAGAATCAGACTGTGGAGAATAAGTATTTATTCCTTTTCAACCTTCCCTAAAATTGGCCATAAAACATTGGATGCAGTTTTGCTTATAAGCCATCAGTGAGAGCTTTCTTCAAAGTTAATAGTAAAGGAGTTATTATCATAAAGAAGGAAACTCTTTTGTCCACATTTAACACTAAGTAATTTGAGTTTCAAAGGCTATATCATCTTCCGCAGTATGCTGTCAATAGTGGGGTTGGCCGCAAGAAGATTTTAAAAGGAAGCCAAGAGCCATTGTGGGGACAGAAGTCTGTCCTGTTCCCAGTCTATTAAAAACAAAACTTTCTGGGTGTTCCAATTATCTAAGTAGCTCGTGAAGAGACCTGTCCTTTAAAACTCAAGGGACTATCAAGGAAGAGAAGGTCAAAAGATGGGAAGAGCCAGAGGATCAAATGGCTACTGTGAGAGAGTGAGATACTACGAGATAGTGTCTTTGATGCTTTGATGCATCTCAGGGATGCTACCATCCATGAACTCTCAACCGTATAGTTGCCTGCACATGACCTGCATGGTGACCATACCAAACAACACGCCATTGTGTATGGGAGAAAAGTTTGTAAGGCCTTACCCCTGGGTGAGGAACTACAGGTAATCAAAAGATGTTGAGGGAGAGAGAATCAGTTTTCTCTAGGGATGAACCCCTAATGGGCTTTCCAATCCTAAGTGGTCAGTTCTAAACACATGTACCTCCAAGCAACACTAACTAGGCTCAGTCGATTGTGTGTGTGTGTGTGTGTGTGTGTGTGTGTGTGTATCTGTGTGTATGCATATAAAACAATTTAACAATAATATTATAGAAGAGATCATGAATTCAAGATGAGGTGAGGGGACATGAGAAGAACTGGAGGGGGAAAGAAAGGTAAAATGATGTGATTACAATGCCTTCAGGCATAAAATTCTTGAAACAAAAGATTTTTTTTTAAAGTCCTCAAGCACAGCAGTAGTAACCAGGAGAGAAAGGTTATGCCCCCCCCCCCTTTAAACAGCTTAGTCCCACCCTCCCTTGCACAGAGAGAGACATGCTCGTAGCTTGGTATATATGTGTCAAGACTACTTTTCATGAATTTGTATATGTTTATCAACATACACAAATATACAAGGCTCTGATATTTGTAAACAAGATTTTATTCCATTTATTGCTCAGAAAGTTCAAGTTTTCACTTAGCACCTCATCCCGGAGACACTCAAAAATTCGAGCAAGTAGATGTAGACCTGTGGTCCAAGCCTCTTTGGCCACTTTTCGCTAACCTTTGAAGGGCTATAAACATTTTTAGATCTTCATTTTCTTCTTTAAAATGGGAAAACATTTTATAATGCTGGGTATGGTGAGTCATGACTACAAGTCAGTACTTAAGGGACTGAGGCAAGTGGATTGCCATGGAGTTGTGGTAAGCCTGAGCTATATAATGAGTTCCAGGTCAGCATAGGCTACTAGGTGAGATGCTGTCATTAGCAAAAACAATAATAAGCTCTGTGCTGGGGTGTAACTTGGTATCGGGGTATCTGACTAGCATGCATGAGGTCTTGAGTTCAATACCCTGTACCCCTCTGTATACCTACCACACACACACACTGCCAGGTATAAAAACACATGTCTAAAATCCCAGAACTCAGATGTCAAATCAGGAGGATCGTGAATTCCAGGCCTACCTAAGGTACCTGAGCACCCAAGTCTGCCTCAAAATTTAAAAATGAAGAAAAATAAAAACAAAATCACAATCGTCACTCAGAGAAATACACAGTCCTCTTTTAGTTTAGCAAAGAAACAAAAGTCATCATTTCCATGAAAACCTGAGAGTTTTAAATTCAAGACTTAAATTCGATTAGATTTCAGTGAAGTCTTACTACATAAGTCACTATCTCCCTGGTTTATAACAGCAGTGACATGAGCAGCCAAAGAAAACCAGAAAGTACTACTTTTTTTTAAAAAAAAAAAAAGTATGACTGTTATTAATTATAAGCATTTGATAGCTCGGCCAGTGTGTGTTGAAAAGATTTGGTAAATGTATGTGGAGGAGGGGAACAGAGTCAGCAATGAAAGCCAGATGGCTGAAAATGAAGGAAATTCCAGGCAATTTCTGCAGCTTTGTTCTAACATACTTCTTAAACTAAACTTTTATTTCTGTGCAACAGAGAACAGCTGAGTGGTGCCTGGGAGATAAACAGTGGAGGGGGAGCTCCTAATTCCAGGAATGGTATTCAGTCTCTTCCCTCTCCTCCCCTCCCACCCTCTGCACTAGCCCTAATCTCTGCTCGGTCCTAGGACCATTCTGAGAACCAACAAGAAGAAAAGAAGCTGAGAATCCTTATTTAAAGGGAGCATTAGGGTCACAGAGTCTCCTCTTTAAAAGCAGACCAGAACACTCACTTTATTGTGCACTAACAAGACCCATGCACACCGACAGCACGCGATTTCCAATTTCAACCTTTCTTTTATATTCACTTGAAATGGCCAGAGCGAAAGGTGTCCCCTTTTAAGACAGCCAGGCTTTCATTGAATTGATGGGGCTTTCAAAGCATTGCAGGCACCCTGGTCCTGTTTTAAGGGCTGCTATTTCAACATGCTCTCCAAAGATTGGTTTATCTTCAGCTGGTTCCCTAGAGCTTCCATCTGCTGATATGCTGCCTTTCAGCTCTGTCCACAGTAACTTTTAAATTCAAAAAGCAAAAGCACACCAAAACTCACCAGCATCCACAGACATTAAGTCCAGATTTGGAGGCCATGTTCAGATGTCTTTAGAATAATAACTCTTACTACCATGCCTTCTCTGCCATATCCTGGTGTATCTTCTACCTTTTCCCTCTCTTCTACTGATGGGTAGGTTACAACAGAGCACCGTGCTTCTTAATTGTTAAACTCATTGGGTAGGGAGCCTGGGCTACTTCTTCACCAGGAATGTTAAAATTGTTCCAGTAACATTTTGATATCAACAAAAATAAAAATAGCATTGTGGGGGGGTTAAAATTACTTTGTACACATAGATTTCAATTTCATGAAACTGGAGAGAAAATGAAGCAACAAAATGTACCTTCTAAACATGTCACTTGAGAGGTAGATGATTCATTCAAAAAAGGTGCAAACAACAGCTTTGGGGGAAACTCATCCATCGAGTTCGAAGAAGGAAAGCTTTTCTGATTTCTTAACACCTAAATAATTAAATGTCCCTTAGACCACAAAACCCTGCCTAAATTCTATGATGTCTTTATACAGACAGTTGACCACTTTTAAGTTTCTGCACAAAAGTTAAAGCAGAGAGGATATTTGCATTTTAATTCTGAAACAATAAAAATGAAAACAGGCAGGCATCTTCCAGCCCACAGGCTGCTGGTACCAATCCTCAGAATGAACAGAACACAAAACCCTATCTTGAAGATGTCACCTGTTAAGGGATGACTTCAAAACAGCAATGGTTCTGAGGGAGCATGAGGCCTCAAGGCAGATTCTTCCTTGAGGAGGTAGGGCCCATGCTGAATGATGAAGCATAAAAGTAGGGTTCATCCAGGTGAAGGGAAGAGCATGTGTTTCAGACCAAAGGGAAGGACAAGAAGCAGGTGACATAAAGAACAGGCAGAGGTCACACACATGAAGGCCATGGAGCTCAATGAAGAAACTTTAACAGTGTCATAAAAGGGCCAGTCTTACTTGGATAAAGATGCCCCATACTGACCACCCAAAACAACAATAACAACAACAACAAAAAAAGAGTGGTGGCTAGCTTTTATTACCACATATGTATCGCAATTGTTTCTCATGTAGAATCAGAAATGGTATAGTCTGTATAATACTTTCATTGACAAAAAGCAGTGCAAATGTCATCATTTCGTTTGCTCCCTTTCATAACCCAGCGTGTACTGACTGAACCTGTCCACCTGACAGGATAATGGCACCACAGGAAAGGGAACCAGAAAGAAAGTCATGATCAAACTAGCTAATGGCACTTGATCACTGAGGATTATATTTTCTATAGAATAAAAGGTTTGCAAATAAGAAAGAGAATATGTGGCCAGTCCTACAACACCCAGAGGAAGCTCCACTCCCAGGCACTCTAACAAGCACAGGATCCCAGAATCAGAGGTGAGGAGGAACCAAACATCTATCCCAACACCTGGAGTAACAGGGACCAGTGGGATCAGGCACACAGGAACTCCACCAGCCCAGTGGCTCAGGTTCCTTATGGTCTCTCTGGGCTGGTGTCTGAGCAGACGTTGGGCGCAAACTCCACAGCCAGTCCCATAACACACAGAGGAAGCCCCACTCCCAGGTGCTAAAACAAGCCCAAGATCCCAGAATCCCAGAATCACAGGATCACAGAGACAGCTTGACTCTGAGGAGTTCTGACACAATCAGGATCACAGGAAGGACAGGCTCCAGTCAAATTTAGCAAGGTCAGGTAGAACTAGAGATAACCAGATGGTACAGGACAAGAATAAGAAAATAAACAGCACAAACCAAGGTTACTTGGCATCATCAGAACCCAATTCTCCCACCACAGCAAGTCCTGGACACACCATCACACCAGAAAAGAAAAATTCAGATCTAAAATCACTTCTCATGATAATGATACAGGACATTAAGAAGGACATAAATAGCACCCACAAAGAAATACAGGAGAACACAGGTAAACAACTAGAAGCCCTTCAAGAGGAAACACAAAAATCCCTTAAAGAACTACAGGAAAACACAATCAAACAGGTGAAGGAAATGAACAAAACCATCAAGAGTCTAAAAGTGGAAATAGAAACAATTTAAGAAATTACAAAGGGACACAACCCTGGAGTTAGAAAACCTAGGAAAGAGATCAGGAACCATAGATGCAAGCATCGCCAACAGAATATAAGAGACAGAAGAGAGAATCTCAGGTGCAAAAGATAACCATAGAAAACTTTGACACAACAGTCAAAGAAAATGCAAAAAACAAAAAGCTCCTCATCCAAAACACCCAGGAAATCCAGGACACAATGAAAAGACCAAACCTAAGAATAATAGGTATAGAAGAGAATGAAGATACCCAACTTAAAGGGCCAGCAAATATCTTCAACAAAACTATAGAAAAAAAACTTCCCTAACCTAAAGAAAAAGATGCCCATGAACATGCAAGAAGCCTACAGAACTCCAAATAGATTGGACCAGAAAAGAAATTCCTCCGGTCACATAATAAAAACACTAATGCACTAAACAAAGAAAGAATTTTAAAAGCAGTAAGGGAAAAAGGTCAAGTAACCTATAAAGGCAGGCCTATCAGAATTACACCAGACTTCTCACCAGAGGCTATGAAAGCTAGAAAAGACTATGAAGGCTAGGCAAATGTTATACAGACCCTATGAGAACACAAATGCCAGCCCAGGCTACTATACCCAGCAAAACTCTCAA